>JAYMTP010001097.1:0-26457 GCA_036897365.1 Geranium brycei | reverse complement strand
TTATTTATTCCACGAAATGATAAACATTACATCAATTGGATTTATATACGTTGGACTAGGGCACAAATCCTACACAAGTCGTGACGGAGACTTCCATTCTCTGACTACCAGATTTTTCGAAGATTTTCATCTTGGAGACGAATTTCTGCAACTCTAGATATATTGATGCAAGAGGGTAGCCCAATTTCGTATTTAAGTAAAGCCCTCGATCTTAAAGACAGTGCGCTCTCCACTTACAAGAAAGAAGTCAGGGTCATCGTTATGAGCATTAAACGCTTCCATCAGTATCTCGCTAACCACATGTTCGTGATCAAAATCGATCACCAAAACCTCAAATTTCCCTTGGAATAGAGGCTCATGATGTCTTTCCAATAGAAGTGGCTTTCAAAACTTATGGACCTTACATATACAATTTAATATATAAAGTGTTCCAAAAATAGTCATGAATGCTCTGTCTCATATCCCTCATGGAGAATTGACTTTTCTTTCCACATTGGTGCCAGATTGGATGCAAGAGGTAGCTGACAACTACATTGGCGTTGAAGAGGCTGAAGTAATGGTTATCTAGATTTTCATCATGCCACAGACGTTGTTCATTACGAACTCCACCAAGGCGTCACTTGGGTGAATGAGAAAATGTATTTAGGCTCAAAAATAGGGATACAAGAATGCATGGTCGACAACTTTCACTTCTTGGACTTCTGTGCGGATACGAACCATCGCAACTAGTCATAGTCGATTTCGAAACTCCAGTGGCAATAGTGGAAGAGACAATCAAAGAGAAGAAAATGAGGTTAGAATTGCTACCAGAAAAATTTAAAATCAACACAAGAGCGTATGGAATCGTATGTCGATATGAGACGTACAAAGAGGAATTTGAAAAGGGAGATTGGGTTTACCGGAGATTACAACCCTATCAGCAAACCAACGTGGAGATTCGCAAAATATTAAAGTTGTCAGCTCGATACCTCGGCCCCTTCGTAATTCTTGAAAAAATGGTCATGTAGCATATAAACTCGCATTCCATATTTCACATTTCGCTTTTTGAAAAAGAAATAGGGTAAGGACAATACTCTAATCACACAATTTCCAGATGTATCAAAGGAAGGAACTCTCATCCGTACAAGCTCTTGAACAAATATCTAATTCGGCGAACATATGTTAGAGTACTGAGGTATTTGATATAGTGGAGTCAGGCAGCTCCAGAAGAGGCTACATAGGGGGATGCGACAATGGTGAGAAAACAATTTCTGGAGTTCTTCAAGCAGATTGACCTTGAGGGCAAGGTCGCTAAAGGGGTTGAAATTGTCAGCACTAAGAAGATAAAAGAATCAGAAAATGAAATGTACGAGAAAGAAGATGAGTACGTGAAAATTTAAGTGTCGGCGGAGGTGACATTGTTTTGAATGAGCTTTGGTCCATGCGTAGAAATTGTTTTGAAAAACGATTGGTCGTTTCTAGAGGTTCTAGAACTATTCTCAAGTCGTATGTGCGGGACACGTCTTGCTTTTGGCCTTGATCAGTTAGATAAAGGGAATGACTGTTTTTGTATAACATCAAGATCATCTTATCAATGGAAGTCTGTTTTACGATTAAAAATAAGTTGAAATTCTAGTTCACTACCATCAATTTAGCACTTTTTTAACTTCATTATGATCAACTAAAACGTGTGTCTATTCACTACGAAAATGTTTCATAAAAAGTCACCAATCTTAAAAGAATTAAATTTGATATAAAATGTCCATATTACCCACGTATTAAAAATTAAAAGAAAATATCTTTTGAACTTTTTTAACAAAATATCTTTTTTGTCACAAATAATAGAAACTGATTTCAATATTAATTTATTTATAAAAACAATTTTAACAACGTATTTTATTTTTAATAAAAAAAAATTAAATTTATTTAAGAAAAATAATATTCAAATAAGTTTTTTTTATTATATATTCCATAAAAATATTTTTTAAATATAATTTTAATTTTTTAATACATGAGTATTTTAGACATTTAATAAAATTTAAAAGTCAGACAATACTTTTCCATTTATTTTAGCGGCGGTAGTGAATTTACACACTTTTTAGTTGACGTGAAAAATGTGTAAAATTGAGAGCAGTGAACTGATTTTGGAATTTACAATTATAGTCTCATACATGATCGTGTGAGGCCCAACTAAATGGGCCGAGTAGAGCCCACCTGAAATCAGCGGATACATTTACACTCAGCCCTAGCCTCCCTTTACGAGTCTTGTTCTTGTTCCTCAGCTTCAAGCTTAGAGAGAGCTTCAAGAGAGGTGAATGGGGAAGACAGAGTACAAGAGAGTTGAGGGAAGCGAGAGCCTTAGGCAAAGGCTGTTGCTTTCGACGCTCTCTGGAACCTCTCTTCTCGTTGAGGACATTCGCTCCGACCACACATGGCCTGGCCTCCGCCCCCACGAGGTCTCCTTCCTCCGCCTCCTCGAGAAGATCTCCGACGACTGCACCGTCGAAATCAACGAAACAGGTTAGTGAGCTTATAGATTCACCATGCCTGGTCTCTTTCTCTTTCTGTTTTTGATGTTCCTTTTTTGCAGGTACCAAACTCAAGTACAGGCCTGGGATTCTCATGGGTGGGAGGCACCTTGTCCATGACTGTGGTGTCAGTCGATCCATCGGCTACTTCCTCGAGCCTTTGCTTCTTCTTTCTCTCTTTGCAAAGAAACCCCTCACCATTAGGCTCAAAGGTACTTTTATTTCTCACTTTCATCGTCAATTCTACTTATGGGCTAACAGCTTTAATATTGTAAGGTTTGGAGATGGGATTGTATAATTACTAGTGTTATGTATATGTTTATTATGAATAGCTGTCCACATTTTTTAAAATGAAGTGAATTAGAAACCAAAATGAACGCATATGTTGTAGGTTAAAGCTTCACCTTACGCTCTTGATCATCCCCTTTTGTTACTGGCAACTGATCATGTGGTTCGGTCTGGATGATGTGGATTGAATGTGTGAGAAAAACCGAGTAGAACATTTTGGGAGAATATGATCTGAATTGCGTATTGTTTTTTGACAATTGCAGCTGCATGTTTCTTTCCTTGTTTTGAAACGAACTTTCTCATCAGTTACTGTGGCTCATCCTTATTGATTTCTAAACATCGAAAAGAGGATGTTTTAAAATAGTCTCCAGTGATTTTGAATCTACTTGTGGCTGTTTTCAGGGATTACCAATGATGCAAAGGATCCGTGCTTAGACACATTCAGATCAACTACCTTACCCTTATTGAAGCGTTTTGGAATTCCGGCTGAAGGATTGGAGCTAAAGATTGAGAGCCGTGGATCTCCTCCTCATGGTGGTGGTGAAGTCATTTTGTCTGTTCCCACAGTCCAAAGCCTATCAGTGAGTCCCAATAGTGAGCCTTTTTTTATGTAAGATTATTGTTTTTGTGTCTCTTGCTCATCAACCGTTTTTGTTCTGCAGGCGGTCACCTGGATTGACGAGGGTATGGTTAAAAGGATCAGAGGGACTACTTATTCAACCAGAGTGACTTCTCAGTTTGAAAATACTATGATACATGCTGCTCGTGGGATCTTTAACCGATTGCTTCCTGATGTTCACATATATACAGACCATAAAGCTGGTGTCCAGGCTGGAAAGTATGCTTTCTATTTCCATTTATATCGATTTAAAACTTCATTTAGTGGGTTCTATTTATAATTTAACTGATGGAAACACGTTTAATGTAAGGTCACCCGGATATGGAATCTCGCTAGTTGCGGAAACAACTTCAGGTTGCTTCATCTCTTGTGATACCGCAATTTCCTATGCACGGGGTGAAGAATCTGGTGAAATCGACGAGGAAGAGAAAGAATTGACGCCTCCTGAGGAGGTAGGGGAGCAAATGGCGTCTGTTCTGCTCGGCGAGATTGAGCAAGGTGGAGTAGTAGATTCAGCCCACCAGGTTCGTATTCTATAAAATGCTTTGATTTTATCCCCATTGCCACATGCTAGAATATATACCCTTGTGGTTTATAATATACACTACACAATTTATCTTTAAAGAACGCGTAGTTGACATACCCAATTGTTCTCCGGAGTGCAAAAATAGTCATACAATAATGATATAGCGAAGCTCATTGTAATGAAGTTGAAAAAATAAATCAGCCATATTTTATGCACTTGCTGCAATAGAATGTATCTACTCTCTGTGATTGTCTTTTAGAGAAGGCTTATTTGACAGAACCAATTCCGATTTTTCTCTTAAGTGCACAAATAGCTGTAAAATAATGACATAGCAAAGTTCATTGTGATGATACTCAGGAATAAATTATCCATACTAGACGCACTTACCAGAATGTAATGGATCTTGACATGTCAAAACTCAAAATTCCTTATTGGGAGTTAAATTTCATGTCTCCACAACTTCCTTGATATTTTGGTATGTGGCAGTAATATCTTTTGTCATCGTGTAGGGTATACTATTTCTTCTTTGTGCTCTATGCCCGCAAGATGTCTCCAAGGTTCGTGTTGGAAAGCTCTCGCCTTATGGGATCGAAACACTCAGAAACATCAGAGACTTTCTGGGAGTGAAGTTTGTGATCAAGCCTGATCCATCAACAGGAACAGTCATTCTGAAATGTGTAGGCTGTGGCCTAAAGAATCTATCAAGAAAGATTTCATAACAAGCTATAGGTACTATATATGTATTTATCTCTCGGAAGATTTCAAAATGACTCAAGAAATGGGAGGCGTATGTTGTGGAAGTGGATGTTGAGTCTCTCAATGGTTCCGAATTTATGGACTGAAGTGTTTAGTCTGGTTTTGTAAAATTTCAAGTTAGAAGTTAATTGGTTGTTTTCATTTTTTGGCCACTGGTTTAAAATATTAATTCAAAACATGTTATCTTCTATTTTTGTGTTTTTGTTGTTGTAATTTGGTCAGTACGGGTGTGTGTATGTTTTGTAAAATTTGAAGTCAGAAACTGGGGATTAACATGTGGCAGATAAGGTCAAATTGTAAATCATAAGAAGCTCCTCCATTAGAGAACTGGTTGCACAAAAGGTGTATCCATCGGAGCCAGATTTGATCATTGGAGTGGCAAGTCTTGGGTCAACCAGAAATCGAATCTGGAACTAGACCCATTAAATACTTTCGTTTAACCAGAAACCAAATATGGAACTAGTTATTGCCTATCCGGAGCAAAGGGTTTGTATGATAAATTGGACATCTTCAAGCTCCTACCCTAATCTCTCTCCTGAGTTTTAGACTACATCATTGATGTCCATTGGATTCTTTGCTGTTTCTTTTTCTTTGCATTCTTATTAGGGATTATTTCACCTATCACCTCCTAGGTCAAATCTCACCAATCACTCGTAGAATTATTTCTCTCAGTAATCAAAATTTGAAGTTAAAAAGACAAAAATGCTTATACTTTTAAATTTTCAAGCAGCACCCTCACGGTCACTCTTTAGCTGTCTTCTTCCCCAACCATCAGTGAGAAATCCTCACGCACAGAGAATCAAACGGTCCCCTAGACCCACCTCTCCCAATTTCAACCATAAAAAAAATTATTTCATTAATATGCAAAAGTTGCAGTGATTTTACAATCCGCAAATCTGCACAATCGATCCCAAGCGAGAGGTTGAGGTTGAAGATGAACCTTTATACATTTTTTATTTTTAAATACCAAATTACCCTCAAATTACAAGTTGAAATTGATATTTGAAAGAGGTTAAAAGTATTATTCCACTATATCATTATTATTATTATTATTTATTTTTTTTTCAAAAGATAATTATGTCCTTGAATTTTAATTTGAAATTAAGGGTACATGTATCATTTCACATTAATTTCACATTTTATTTTATTTTCTAAATTTTGATGAGTTATTATATAAAAAAAATACTACAAAGATACTCTAAAGTATGATACCAGACCAAAAATATAGTTATACATATAAACACTTTTCATTAAAGATTGTACGGTCCAATATTTAATAGAGTTAGTTACAGTTTATTATACTTATAATGACACGTTTTACAATTTACCATACATATTATGAAAAGTTCACTTTCAGCTTACTTCATAACTTTTTTACACGTTACTTTTTTTCGTTAGATTTTAGACGATCTTTTTAAATGTAAAAAACAAAAATACCTTAAATTATTCATCAAATTTTCAAACCAATGCCATTCACTTGTTTTCAATCCAATTTCTTTGCTTTTCTATGTTTGAAACATCACCATTTCATAATTTAACAACCTTATTTGATTAATTGTGTGTTTTGGACGTGCTTTATTGGATGCTCTAGCTCAACAACCTATGCGAAATCCATAAGTTTACTAAAAATATTTTTTTTTGATGAAATCAAAGACAATGGGTCTCTAAAAATTAAAATAAAGAATATATACTAATTAATTACTAAAATCAGAATGGGTCGCTTCCTATTCCGCAGGAAGTAGTCCAGAGTTGTAGCTGAGCGACCACACCGACTTGACCCTCATGTTCCTTACACCATCTCCAAGACTCCAACCACATGTTATATTTTTCTGTCAAATGCATTATTTGTCATATCAACTCTAACCACATGTCATTTTCAATGCTATTTTGTTATATGTTATATTTCCTTAATATATTTAGCATAAAAATGTAGAATTGTAGCATGTCATTTGTCTGTCAAAGAAAAAATATTATTTTATTATTACTTTATTGAAATGTAATATCAATTCTATCACAATCATATAATAAAATAATATATTTTATTTTATTTTATTATTAAAATGACATTTGACAAATATCATATGAGTTATAATGAAATGTCATATAGATGTTTAATTTAGCGTATGAGTTGGAGATGCTCTTACATACGGGAGCACCAACACCAACATTGCGCATTATATGGGTGTCTGCTCTGACACGGAGGAGATCGGCAACGCGGTCAATCTTGAGGGGGCCGGCAGCGTGGTGGGACTTTTTTGATTAACTTCAACTATGGGCGAAAGGAGTTGAAGTTAAGAAAAGACAAAAACCTAGCAATTCAAAGATAGAGAAATTGGTTGGCTGCTAGCTACTAGTGTTTAAATGCACTCAATAACTCATCATCACACACAACCGAATCAATCCAGAAAACAAGACAAACCCATCAGGTAGCAATCCGATCCTAGCAAAGCAAAAGCAAAAAAATGAAACTTTTTCCAGGGAAGCTTCATGATTTCCATGACTAAGACTTCGGTTGCTCTTGCACCATTTGGTAATTTGTTTCCTAGTGAGAGAGAGAAAAAAAGAAATGACGAGGCAGTATATGAGAAATGTTGAGCTGTGTATACAATACAGAAAATGAATAAATTAAACAAAAATTGAAAAGTTGTACCTACAAGTAACGCCCATTTCTGGGTGGATTTTGAAACTTGAAAGTCCTTGGGTGTCATATTGCTTAATTTTGAATAATATAATTGAAATTTAACTATATTGTTATGATTTAAATTATGGGTTTTGTCCATCAAAATATTTTTGTTGATTGCTTTGCATTATGGGTTATATTTGACTTTATGAATTCAATCACAATATTTCAATTTGTCAAAGTATTCGGAGAAGAGAGGGGGCAGGATAGAGAAAAAGGAAAAAAACTAATGGCATTATTTCAAAATTTTAAGACAAATACTGGTATTTTAGTTTTTTCAGGCTTAAAATCAACTTACAACTAACAACGTTATAGTTGAGTGAAAAAAAAATTATCAAATGAAACAATATTTGTCATCTACAAAAAAATAAGTCACATAAACTCAAATATCAAATTTATCTATTTGTTAATATTAAATTATCCGTTTGTCAAAAAATAAAAGTTGGTAATTGACACTTTGAATTTAACGAAGTTATGTACAAAAATTGCATAGTTAATGATTAATTTTGTGCAATTACCCCTAGACTATATTATCATGTTTTAACTCCATTACATTTTAATGAAATTAAACTCGTAAGAACGGATTGAGCTATAAATATTTTTGATCACTGCTCTACAAATACACTAATAAAGTCATCAGAATGCCTGATTCCAATTCTTTCTAGTAAAAGATGCTTTACAGAAATATGTATAAGTATATCCAAGCATATTTCCATAGGCCATAGCACTGTTAATGGCTGGCAATCAGCAAAATAACCATCTAAAAAATATGGCAAAGCTAATATATTTTCTTTTTTTTACAGCAGTATAAAGAGTAATCAGGAATAGCAGTATGGACAGTGTTAATTGCAAACATTTATGATGCCGTGGGCTCTAAGTCACTATTAGCTCAAACAGAAGAGTGGACAACAACACTCACCTGAGATTCAAGAACAGCCGAAACATCTACGTAGAGAGAAAAAACTGGAGGCAGATGTTTCCTCCTCGGGTTCTGTCTTTTTCCGAGGAAGCTGCTTGAAGAATGCCTTCACTGCTCCCTCCACCCCATCCTCGTTTTCCATCGCCTTGGCAAGTTCAACAGCTCTCTCCTTCACCTAAATAAATTTAAATCTCATTTCAATGTCTAACAAGAAGTCGCTAATCGCTATATGAGATGGCGCTCGTCTTGACCACCAATCAATTTTATTTGGTCATCCCCATAGCCTAGTTCGATGCAACAATGGGCAAGCATAGTGCATGGTGTGTGTCCAGAAGCAGATGGAATACTGGATGCGTCCTAATCTCTCTATACAGCTAAATTTACCAGCTCGACCAAATGAGGATCTCAGAAAAGTAATAATCACCTGGGGATCTAACATGAAATTCATGGCATCGACCAACTTGGGCAAGGTGAACTCATCAACTGGAATTGGTGCTGGACCTACTCCTCTGGCATGAACTCGCTCTCCCCAGAATTGTTGGTCTCCAAAGAAAGGCACAATGGTTGTTGGGCACTGTATTGTATAAAAAAAATAAAAGATTCACAGAGCAATTAATACACAACTAATGTTCTTAACATACAATTGTAGGTAGTAGGTGTAAAGTCATTACCGCGGCTTTAAGTCCAGCAGCTGTTGTTCCAGCACCTCCATGATGCACCTGAAAGAATGCATAGCAAAATATCAGAGCTTGCTCATAAGATTCAAAAGAAAGCCATAATATCAAGCAAACAGGAGTGTTGAACATTCAAAATGACAGTGAGATATTCACATGACCAAATTCATACTTTTTCATCAAAATTTGTATTGTCTTAATGTGTAATTACACCATTTTGAATCTCATAAGTTCATCAGACAAATAAAAGCACCCTGGGTTTTACAAGCCTTGCGAAGTTTATGCGAGCCAGGTTGAGCTAGGCTCATCAGTACAATACACTCATAAATACGTCTTGTTCAGGGTTTGTGGCTCACTAACTAGACCATGCAACAATTAACTAACGACCAAAGGATGTGGATGAAGTGGCAGAGGTCGCTGGTTCCAATCCCCATGCTAGAGATATTTCTATTCAATTCTTGCTTATAAAAAACAATCATCTAACAAAGTCCTGAAAAGAGCGTTCATAAGTAAGTCCTGCAATCTTGCTAAAATGTAAAATCACGCTACTTGAAAACCCAAAACCAGACTAAGGCAATGTCAATACCATCTTAAAAAGGTGCTCAATAATTTAATCATTTAAAGGCGACGATGAAAACCCAAAGTATAGCTAAGCCTTACCACAGCCTTGCAGTGTAAGAACAGCCAATCATGAGGACAATTGTCCAGCAAGTATATGGAGTCATTTGGTTCTGTCACTGGGTACAAACAGAACATTTAGAAAAATCAGCAAACTCAGAAGGTTTTGACACATTCAAATTAGATGCATGAAAACCGATTTTCACATATAGTCGAAACAAGAGGAGAAACATCTAAAAGATATCATGGAAACTAGAACTTACATTCACCAAGACCCCCCCATCCCTTGTTAATAATTCCCCTCTGACCAGTTTTTTTTAGAGCATCAACAATTATCTGGGTCATCTTCGCTGGGTCTTGAACAGGCTGAGACGAAAGTGAATAAATACCGAGCATTGTTTAGAAAGAATATTTAATAATTTTCTTATACTAACCAAGATTTAAAACGCACAAGGAGCAGCAAATAGAAGATCTCAATTCTCAGTTTTCAGTGTTCGTAAATTATAAAGGAAGAAATGTGAGAACATACTCACAAGGCTACCAAATCCAACATAAATAGGCTGTGAGCCATCCTTTAGCCATTTTACTAATTCTTCAGGCGGTTCATAATTTGACGCAAGATCAAGGAAGCAAAATCCAACCACGTCAACCTTTGGTCCCCAATCTGTGAATGCAAGAAACAAAAGGTAAAACAAAGTGCCATCATTAGATCAATAGTCATGCCATAACGGGACACCTTAAGAAAGAGAAGAAAATTCTGGGTGACCATTATAGAACCATACTAGAATGGAATCCTTTCAGTCAACTGTAAAATTGCTATATTTGAGTTTGTAGCCAATCAAGGGTGTGGCAAGCAGAAATAGCTCTATAATGTATCCAACAGAATGGTGCTTATAAGATGTCAACAGAAAGAAGTCAAAAGTATCTCCGCATGTGTGTGTATCAGAATCAAAGGTGACAACCTTTTGGCTTTGGAACAAGATGAGGACTCCATATGTATCCATGCGGCACGTCAGAATCAGAACCTTGGGAACCACTTAAATAAGTAACAGGACGTAGCTTCAGCTTTTTCTTTCTAAGATCATTTATCATGTCCCGGATTCCAAGCCAAATCATTGAGTCAACAATTTGGTATGATAGCTGAAAATTTGTGTAGAGCCTACAGTTAATAAATATAATTGTTCTGTTCGAAGTGGGGAAAGACGGCATGATAGCAAGAGAAGCATTTCAAAGGCTCACTCTATATCCAGCCTGCTGTTTGACCCGGGACAAGGGATGGGGAAACTCACTAGTTGGCCTGGTGATGAAAGACAAACACAGTTGTACAGTACAATTTAAAGTTCCTCTCTAAACAATATCTCATTTATCAGGTAAATGAAGAAAGAAACAAAATTGCAACCTGAATACTTTAGGATGTTAAATTATTAAATAACTCAGTAAAATTCCATTACCCAGACAAGACTTACGTCCATGGCATTGTGAAAAATATATGAACTGGTACTTTTAGTGCTTCCGCCACGTGAACATGCCCTAGAAACCATCATCATATGTTAGTAATAGAATACAATAAGGCAACATTTGAACTAGAATTTTAGCATCTGGAACGAAAATCGAGAATGAGAAGCAAAAAATTCATAGATCACGTCTGAACTAGTCGTACCCTTACCCCTTCTAGCAATCGCTTATCCCACTACCAACTCAGTGGAATCTCATTCCTATTCTTATTCCCATTCCCTCTCATCTTCTTTCCCATCTTTCTATCTCTATTTATCTCCTTTCCCTTCCCATACTCCACCAATGGAAGAACACCACTACCAGTGGCAATAGCGGATATCAAAATTAGAACTAGAAAAGGTTGAATTTCACTTTTCTTAGCAAACATTTTCTTTTTCTCAAAATTAAATTATCAAATTCAATCTGAGAAGTCTTTGTTCAAAATCAACATATCTCATTGATGAGAAGCATCATATTTGACAACAAACTCAAAGATAGAACTTAATAACAAGTTGAAATAGGAAAGCCTAACCATATGCAGGGGGGTTGGCAATGATTGCATCTGCTTTAAAAGGGACACCAGAATCAAGATCAGCCTCTTTGCAAGCTGGAAGCAAGGAGTATATGATTTCCTTCATTTGGTTCCGTTGAATAGGTATCTCAGAAGGACCTGATGGTAAGAAGCCTTTATTCTTGACCATATCTGCTTAGAGCAAAAGCAAACAAACAGATTACTATAATATTTCTTATTCTTGAAAAACAATTTGATATCTTTCATTTTCCAAGCCTAAACTCAGCAACAACGCGAAGAGGAGACATTTAAACCAAAAACTACAGCAACTCTAGCTAATTTTACATTTGTATGCCACATATATGTGTATGTTCGAGTATGAAAGGAAATGTCCTTTCAAACTATTTAGTTAAGGGGGGAGAAGCAGAGAAATATAAACCGCATTTAAGTCCAGATTCTATCACATGAACTCATAATGACATAAAAGTTGTTTACATTTCAAATACACACAGGAGTATGTGTGTAAATTGAGAAGATCACTATATTAAGTCTAAGGCCAAGAGCATTTTCAGTAAGAAATAAATAGAGGGAGTTATCACTTTTATTTCAAGAACTTTATGCAATGGTAAATTCATAATTCTCCCGGTTGAATAAAGTTGGTTGGAAAATTATATTATACCACAAAAATATAGAAAATTGCACCATTTTAAAGCAACTGAAGATAGAAAATTTATTAGGGATGTCTAAAACAATGTAATTTTGACACAACTATGAGCAATTATTTAAACAGGGTTAAATACTATACATCACATAGAAATCTAGAATAATAAATGAAGTCCATATGAGATACACCAAGATGATTCCAAGTCAGAGGGTGTTTAGAATCTCAGATACATACAGCCAGCTAGAATTTTCGGATCTCCGCCTAAAGGATAGAACTCCAACCCTGCAGTCAACACAAACTCTTTGAAATTTGAATGTGTTGCCAGTCTAACCCGATGACCATAGTCCTGAAATAAAGCAAATTCAAAGTTCATCAAATAATAATTAGAATAGTATAACAATCCAATAAAGTTCATGAACTGTACTTTCACATGCAATCTAAATGCACGTCTACTTGCAACAAATAAACTCTCCTTATTCATGTTCCTCCCTGCTGTAACCCTCCCTATGATAACAAGCTATAGTATGGCAATTTTTTCTTACATATGAATGTTCCTTATTCCAGGAAGTAAAACTCAAACAGCACTATATCGCAAGTTTTAGCGTACAGATAAGAGATTCCTCAGAACTTGCAATGGCTCATCTATTTTGTCAAGTTCTACTAGTGTCCTATGCAGTATCATGTGCAAGAAAATGTGTATACCATGTTAACAACCTCCTCTTGACAACTTAACTTCATAACACCTAGTCAATGACCACATATTTGAAAGATAAAAAGACCACTTCCATAGCCCACCAGGAATACAAATTAGAGCAGGAAAAAGGACGAGACATACTTCACTAATTACCGCAAAGAAAATGTTTCCAATCTTTGCCTTTAATTTGTCCTTAATAAGTTTATGACTTTATGGTCGACCATGATAGAAAGACATGCACAAAGATTAGAAGCATAACTATACATTTCATACATTTTGCCTTTAATTGAAATGAATATTGAGTACCACTGCTACAACTAACATAGAGAAAAGTTGGATAAACAAACATTTGGGTCAAGGACTTATTAGAAAAGGCTTGTTTGAGGACATATAAATTTATATGACATAAAAACTTGTGTGATGAGGAACCTGTAAGCGTTTGCCAATTGCAACAAACGGTTGCACATCCCCGCGTGTTCCAACAATAAGTATTACTATTTGCATCGGTGGTATGTACTGAAAATCTGTACAATCAAGTGCTTCCTCATCAGCAGCTTCACTGCATGCATCGCCAGACCGAACACTAAGAATTTGAGGTTCAACATCCCCTGGAACTTCGAATTCTACTGTTCCATCATCTTTCACGGTAGCTATTCTATTCAATAATTTAAGCTGCAGGAATTTGAGAAGTTCAATGCCATAGATGCACTTTAAGAATGAACAGACTTGGTTTTCAAATTACACAAAAACACCCATCAAGACAAGTTGAAGCAACCACTAGGAATTATTCTCTAATATCATAGTACCCACCAGGGGTTCTCCTTTTTTTGTCATTTATACAATGTAACTACATATTGATCCAAACGTGAGTTAGAATAGAACGGTGTGCCCAAGGCACACGACTCCTATCATTATGAGGATGAGGACAGTCATCTATGCATACAACCTTCTCTAGGGATGTAAAAGTGTCAACTTTGATCTGGATGGTAATATATCCATATCGAAATCTATTTAAGCTATTTACCTCCATACCCGCGCCCAAAGAAGTAATCAAATATGTACCCCGACACTCGTATCCATTTAAAAATCAAATACTCGCCATCTACCTGATTACCCGTGGGCTGTGGTTGCAACTTCAATTAATATATTAGCAAAAGATTTAATAAAAATGATTCTGATCATGCAAACTTCTTCATTAATACCAATGAGTGAAAATAGGAATTCTATGATCAGCTAAACGAGTATGTCATATAACATCTACCAGATTTATATAAAAAGGGTGGTATGGTTTTGGATAAAAACACATCAAAACTGTAGTCCTACTAACACGGGCAGGTAAGCTTGGATACGCCAATTATCGAGTATATTTGCATCCCTATCTTCTCCGTGCTTATTCAAAGACTATTTCCTAACTTGAACCCGTGACCTCAAGGCGACAAGGACACCATTACCATTGTGCAAAAGGCTAACCATCCAGAGCTAGAAATTACACTAATATTTGACGGAGTTATCTTCAAATTATATTTTTCCAAAAAAGAATTTGCCAATGTATGTTCATGCATACTTCCAGTAAACATAATAACTATTTTGATGGATAATGGTTTTCCATTTACAAGGATCAATGGTTCCACTAAAAAAGAAGGGTGATGGCAGAAGCTGATAATTTTTCGGCAAGTACAAAAGTCACAAGCCAAGAAAATCATTATTAGTTATTAATACCTTCTGCTGGACAGGAATTTTATCATCAAAAATTTGTGCTGCGTCTCCCGGAAATACATTATGATTTCGATGCCTCTCAGTTTTCGATCTTTCCATTTTCGGCTGGCTTGAAGCTGATTCCAACTTACCAGCATTTGAAATCTCTCGTGGCATGGTGGTCACTTTTGATACGCTCCTGCCCATAATCCCTGCAAAAATAAGTCAGCAAAGTTGTGAATTTAAAATCCATTTTGACCAAAGATAAAAGACGTGTGAAATTCTTCATTGTAAGGTAGTAGGATGGCCTTCAAACTTTTGGTTGTGGTCCCATCAGTTTAGAAATTTATGTCTTTAGAGGTTTCCTCAAAATGATTTCTCTGGGTGCGGGATAGTTATAACTTGAGAAAATAATATAAAAATGACTCCAAATAAAGCGAGCCTAGATATTATGCAATCAATCGTGGAATAAGAAACAGGAAATAAAATGAGTAGCCAAACGGGGGAGGAGCATGAAAGAATAGTCAAGTTCCCAGGATCATAATGATGGATGTATTTCCAAAAAAAAACAAATACGTTTGACATCTCTTATAGGTCGACCCCAGACTGAAAACAGTTACTTCAAATATTTAAATGCCTTAAAACAACCAAAAAGTGAGAGAAAGTGTAAGTCCAACTGCATCCATCAAATTCAGCAATACACACAAGCTCCAACCAAAAATCCGTATGCAAAATCTTGTACCTGTCTCTATCATCAAACTTCCAGCCCTATATTTTAAAATAGGTGATGCATACTATCAACCTTAGAAAACACCACAATACCAGAATAGTCTACTAATTCCAAATTAACTAACCAAGGTGAAAATGACTGCACGCTGATCATATCAAATAGGCACTTCAGCCAGGTTAACGTGAGATAAGTCCCAACACAACCCAATACATCTACAAAACTGAAATACCAAATGACACACTACCTCTGCACTAGCTTTCTCGTATGTGGATCTGAAGAACATACCAGAAATTTGAGGTGTATGAGAGTATAAATAAGAACACGCTTGATATTCTACCAAACTTGTACCATTTGTACTTCTACTTTTATCCTTTAGTGGCATTTACATGGCCAAACATTGATTGGGGCCATTGACAAATACTTTTAAACCTCTGCTTGCCTCTAATGAAGATAGCCTAAAAACCTCAAAACTAATTTGACTAGTCATCAATCATAAACATGTTAATTCTCACACATTCTATAACAAAACTGCAAGGAAAGATTCAAAAGAGTGGTAAGTCCAGCATATCATCTGAGCATCACTCTTTTTTACTTAACAGTGTAAACTTCAAACCCAATTTTGATTAAATTAGGAGATAACTATCATCATCAACCTAGTGCATTTCAGAGCTGATCAGCATAGTCCAAGACAATCAATCATTACACAGAACCTCGTGAATTACACAACAGTTTCTTTCAAATTAAAGCAACATTCAACTTGCTTGCGTTCACTCGAAGCAACCAAATTGTGGCAAAGAAGAATACACAAACCTAAGGGGACAGTGTTACCGGAGGCCGCCGGAGCGCCTCCACTGGCCTCTTTGCTATTCAATTCCTCGCCGCCACCTCCGCTCGAAATTTCGACAGAGCCGGAAGAAGAAGTACTCGGTCGACGCTCCGAATCCACACTAACGATGACGACCGGAACTTCATCGGAAGCATCGCCGGTATTCTTGAGCGGTTCCGCCATAGATTCCGGCGAGCTCTCCACCGCCAGATCTGCAATAGATGCTAGAAACCAAAAGATATGGCGGTGGTTTGCGTGTTTGGATACCGGGAAAAGGAGAAAATTATCCGGGAAGAGAGAGAGAAAAAGACACGTTCGGAGGAGTGGGTACAGTACAGTATTAGGAGGGGTGGTGTAAAGCGGACACATAACCCACCAACTGTCTTTTGCCGGGGACAATTCAGTCATTTCAGCGCTGTCGGCGGCGTCCCTGAATTTGCCTGGCTGGAGTCAAATGTTCTTCTCCCAATAATAATCATACTATGGGCTTTCTTGCCCCAGCATAAATCCTGGCCCGATCGGCCCATTCAATAAACTACCCATACAAAGGCCCAGTGGCCCAACCTAAACCCAGCCCATACCCCCAACAATCCCCACCCTCCCCATAATAGCCAAGATCGAGTGCCTCTAGCCAACCAGCCAACACGCAGGTTCAACTCAATACCTTGATTTTAGGGTGGTCTCGGATTCGAAATTTTTTTTTTTTGAAACCCAAATCTTAGATTAAGAAAGATCGGCAATACAAGCATTGGCAACAAAAGGCAGGACATTTCCCCCATCGAACACACCCAGAACCCGATAACATAGTCCTCGCAAGCGAGTGAACTACTTTGTTCCCTGAGCGTTTAACAAACACCACTGAGATGCCTACAACCCCCCGAAGAATACTTCTAATATTTAACGTTTAGTTTATTTGTACTAAATATATTTTTCACTCTAGAGATATGATAGTTTTACAATTTTCTCATTGTTATCTTTTTCGTGATATATATCAGTTTATTTTAATTAATATTTACATTTTTCAAAAGAATAAAATATCTTTTGAAGGTCTTTTTTAAAATTTAATTGAAAATACTGAAATTCCTTTAAGTATCTTTCTAATTTTCAAAACGTGTCATTTAACCTATTTTCTCTTCTCCCTCTGGCCTCGCTCGCCTCCCTCTCTTCTCTCTCTCCCATGGCTTGGCTGGATCTTCCCACTAGTACTAACAGTGCAATGCATACGTTAGGGTTCTCACACATTGCGGAGGATCGAAATCATAAAGTATTGTTGGAAAATATAATTAAATAATTAAATTTATCCTAATTGAATGAAATTGAAATGATTTTTTATTTATTTAACAAATATAATGTCATGATGTGCATTTGATATTCTTAAATAAATATGTTACAAAAACTTTTCATTTTTTAAAATTAATTTGCATTAATTTGAGAAATCTTTTGGTTGAAGGGTTGATACTATAAATAGATAGTCATTCTCTTCTAATTTAAAATCATCTCAACACTAAGAACATGAGTTCTTGGTCCTCTTCTCTTTCTGTTTGTCTCAAATGTTCCTCCTAAGTCGGTGATAGAGAAATACACAAGTTCAAGTTCGTCGGAACTAGACCTTTGGTGTACAGTGCTAGTTCGAAATCGTTGTATCCTGGGAAGTGAACGCTCGTTGATTCCAACACCCGGGGGAGAGCGAATACACTTTAAGAAAAGTGTCCAACACGCCTGACTATTCCCGAGTTTGTATCGATTAATTTGTAAAGGTTCATGTATCTTTATAAGTTTTTCGTATTTGTAATTTTATTAATTTCCGCAATTTGTTAATATTATTGTATGATACCTAAAAAGTAGTGGATTAACCGTATTAGCACATCCTGAGATTCGAACTCGCGTCCGCGAGGTAGAACCAACCTCTAATACCATATTAAAGAACCAACTCAACTGAAAGCTTAAACTGATAATTGAAAGACCAATTATAATTTTATACTAACACATAAAAATGTTCCAGAAAGCAAAACTCAAACAACACCATATCGCACATTTTAGCATACAGAGGAGAGGTGAGAGATTCTTCAGAATAAGCAATGACTCATCTATTTTGGCAAGTTGTACTGGTGTGTGTCCTGTGTAAGTAAATCTAGTGTAAGAAAATGTGTATATAACATGTTCAATGACCACATATTTGAAAGATAAAAAGTTCACTTCCATAGCACACTAGGAATACAAATTAGAAGTAAGTCTCCGTCTAAAAAGAACAGGAAGAAGGATGAGACATACTTCACCAATTACTGCAAAGAAAATTTGCCACTCTTTGCCTCTAATCCGCGTTATAATTTTCTAAATTAATTTGTCAATAAGTTTATGACTTTATGGTTGACCATGATAGATAGACATGCACAACAATAAATATTACTATTTGTATTGGTGGTAATGTACTGAAAATCTGTACAATCAAGTGCTTTCTCATAGCAGGTTCATTGCATGCATCGCCAGACCGAACACAAAGAACTTGAGGTTCAACATCCCCTACAACTTCGAATTCTACCGTTCCATCATCTTTCACGGTAGCTATTTCATTCAATAATTTAAACTGCGGGAATTTGAGGAGTTCACAATGTCATACACAACTACAACAGGAGAACCATCAACTAAGAACTCATGTCCAACAAGCAAATTCTCCAGTAGAAGAAGCAGTATCCATGTCGTGACACGCCGTGCGCATGTACACACGTGCATCGTTACTATACTAACAGTGTATGACTCTTACTGTGTGCGTCGTTATTAACAGTAAGTAACGGGATGTTAGACGTTAGTACGTAACGTCGGTTGTGCGCCGTAGTGGCGACGACACACTTTTTCTTTAGTAATGGCGTACCCTGTGCAAGAAAACTGGTAATGATACGACGAAAGAGTTTAATCAAAATCTAATATAACAAACCCTTAATAATACCATGTAAAGCTCTAAATTATAATAATTTTGTTGATGAATGAATAATATGAAACAAACTGGATAACAAGCAAATCCAAATACTCAAACGCCAAGCCCTAATATATATATATATGTTCTAAATGGGGATAAATATAAAAAGGGCAATGCATGGTGATGGTGATGGATACAAAAGACGGAGAGAGGTAGATTTTCGGATATATATGAACAAGGCAAAGGAAAGAAAATACATTTTTTTATCTAAAAAATAATTTGGACCGCTCAAAAAAGGAAAGAAAATGCAGCTACTGGTAGATTTGATAATGTCCTTGTGGAATGAGAAGTGCCTTGATTTTTACAGTTCGGCCAAGTCCACTTTTGTTTTCTGGTGCACATAGTATAATCTAAAGTAAAGTATAAACGATAATAACAAAATTATACAGTAAAGTGACAAAATGAATGAATCCAACTGATATCACGGCCAGCTTCAACCTCAAGTATCTAATAATATTGGTTTTCAGAAACGAAATCCATACAAGTAGATAACAAAATTGTCTTGAATATGAAAGGGATTCAATATTTTTTAATTAAGATGAGAACCTTTCAACAATTGAGATTGACAGCTCTTAGTGTTTTAAAAATCTGGATTTTTGTCCAACAACTTGGTAAAATTTAGTTGGTTGAGTTTTGAACTGATTTTTTAAAACACTTCTTCAATAGTTCAGTTTTACCGAATTTTCATGAGTCAACTCAGTCAAATCTTATTAATGTTGGTCAATTTTTATTTCTAATTTTTATATACACTTTGAAAATAATTTTATAATATCATAAAACAAAAATAATGTTATTTTTGTCTTTTATGTGAATCATATATAAAATATATGATATTTATTTGATATAAATTAATTTTTTGGAGTTCTCAAAATTACTTATTTTCTTAGGAGTCTAGCTCCATAGCTATTATTGTTGACACTGAAGGGAAAATTTCTGAATTTCTTTTCATTATTCCGATCATCCAGTGTGGTGGCTGGCCTCTTTGGTTTTCGGGATCGAGATTTTCCGCAGCGACGAATATGATTTCGATAAGGTTTCTTCATCGGACTCGTTCTGTGTTTTGGGAGTTTTTGGTTACGGGATACCCCTCGTGTGTGATTAGTGACTTGGTATGGTTGGCTTTTATCGTGGCATTGTCACGGACTTGGCAATCCACGGGATACTCAGTTCCTGATAGGCTCAATACTCAGTTGAAAGAGGGAAATAGAAATACAAGATACTTTCACTCATCATCATCGTATCAACAATATTGTTTGGTTGCGGCATGAGGCAAGGTCTTGGTGCAAATGGGATACATGTTTATATCTTCCTATTTTAGTCACATGTTCAATGCAAGGGAGGTTCAATGTGATGAAGTGGTCAATGTAACAAGGCATGCAATATCTAATGTTCATAGTGTTGGCTTTTACTTATAAGTGGTTAAAAGTTTTCAAATTAAGTTTTTCTCTTCTTTTAAAAAAACATTGGAAATAATTATTGGATTTAAATTGTTTTACTCTCCTCTCTTGTTCGTGTAGGCCTTTTAGAGGTAACCTGAGACTTAGGCCAAACCCACGCGCGCGCCGTTCATTCGGTCCAAGCTCGGGCCGGTCCAGTCTTGGGTTTTGGTAGAACACATGCGGTGCGAGCAAACATGGGTTTTGCAAATCGGATCATACATTTTATTGAAACCTTTTCTCTTTGATTCGAATTAACAAAGGGCTCGACTTCTCTCTCGTTCGTAGATTAGGTTGGGATAAACAAGACCAACACTGTTTTGATTCCAAAATCGAGGCCCCGATTAGTTGTTATGTATGAAATTATCGCTAAGGTTAAAACCTATTCTTCTTCTTTTTTTTGTGAGAAATAAATTTATTACGAAAAAGAAAACAGTACAAGAAGCTAAAAAGCCAAAAAAAAAATATCAATAAAAAACGATTCTTGATTTGTTTATTTCTCTATCTCAAAGTGTCGTTGTACTTGGTTCTCTCATCACATACATCATCATAGTTTCTCTCGAAATTTTGCATTACTTGCACATATGGACTTAGAAAGGGTGTGCATAATGGCTCTCAAACTGGATATGAGCAAAACTTATGACTGAGTTGAATGTTCTTATGTGTATGCGATGCTTTAAGCGTATGGGTTTTCTCAAGATTCGGTCCATCTTATTGTTTTTTATATCTCTAGAGTAATACACTTAGTGGTGACTAGCGGAATATCATTGAAATTGGATGTACCATCCAGAGGAATCCGTCAGGGTGATCCTCTATCTCCTTAATTAGTCCTTGTTTGTGCGGAGGGGCCTTCTATACTACTGAACCACTATGTCAGTTTGGGCAAGATTCATGGTTCTCAAGTATGTTAGGGCACTCCCTTAGTTTCTCACATGTTATTTGTTGATGATAGTTGTGTATTGTCGAGCTAATGCACATGAGGCGAGTCAAATGTTGGAGGTGTTGGATAAATATAAGAAGGCTCCTAATCATCTTGTTAATGGTCAGAAATCTTACATATTTTATTCGTCAAACATTGATTCAAAGATAAGGAAAGAAGCAGAGAGTACTGGGTAATTTTGGGTATCAGGAGGTAAGGAAATTAGTGACTTAGTTGGGATATTCAAATTTGATTGGTGGTGGTAAAATTAGGGCTTTGGTATATACATCAAGGACATAATCAATTCCGTTATGTCCGTTAAAATAGACGAAATATTTTCATAATACCATAAATATTCTCATCTCTTACATACAGTTGTATAGAGGACACTGAGTTTGTGTAAAAATTCATTATACACCGAGACTCTCTACAAAAGTTAAATAATATGTGGAGAGTATTTTTAATTGTATGCATTAAGTGATGAGGGTATTGTCAGTATTATGAAAATATTTCAAGATTTTCGTCTATTTTAACAGAGCTATACTATCAGTGTAAAAAATACAAAATGAACGAAGAGATTTTGTAATAAATGCAGGGTACGAAGACTTTATGCAAAAATAAAATAATTATCCTCCCGTATTCCTTTAAAATACCCACACAGAAAATAGTAAAAGACTGAATGGAGCTTGGATTATGGCCAGCTTCACCCTCCCTCTTTAAATTACTTTTTTGTCCTAAATTGCTACTTATAATTAGCCCGTTTATGAAATATTAATTTTTATTTTGAAAATTCGATCATCAAACATATTTAATCATAAATTCCTCTCACCAAATGTCTGTAATTTTTGCAAGAAAATGTCGAAATTATCATGAAACTAAAAAATGTCTCATTTTTTCTTATAATTGTCCCAATAATTAATCGTACGAAAACATTATCGCATGTAATTTAAAATTTAGAGTTGTAAATCTAATCGGGTGAGAGTGGCACGTGGGAAGACATAAAAACTGGATGAACAAAGACACAATATCGACCAGGTTCAGCTCGCTTGTACCAATCTCATACACACATTAATTATTGCTCCCCTCTCTGTCTCTATTTGTTTTGCGCGTGTTTATAAACTGAGTCTCCGTCACCTATAATTGGAGGAGCAACCAAATTCCGAACAAGAAGAAGCAATTAAGGAAGGTTACTGTATCGCTCAATGGAATCGATTTCGAATTTTCATAAAATTCCTTCCGGCGATGGTCCTTACGTTCGCGCCAAGCACGCCCAGGTTTCTCATCTTCTCTATATGTCTTTCAGTTGACTTTAGTAACTAAGTTATCAGAATTTCATCTATACATCAATGGATCTCAACTTGCATCTTCAACTATATCATTTTATGTTACCACTTTTATGGGACTGTAATTTTAATTTTTTTTTTGTTTGAATTATATCATATCTTAAATTTACCTTTTATCCCAGCTCTATTCTGTTCACCATGGGATTCGAAATGCAGACCTTTCTACTAATGGTGTGAGACTCAAACCGTTGCATCGAACACAATTTTAACTTTTTATATAAAGGAACAATTGCAAAAATATGCTCCATAATATAATATATTTTTTTGTAAAATGGTGTTGTGTTTTTTTAATGATAAAATATGATGTGTTATTTGCATTTTTTTCATAAAATGTGTGCTTTTATGATAATGATGGAACTACTCCCTCAAATTAAGAATTAAGAAGAATTTTATAACATATCTGTAAAAATTAATTTTAACTTAAAATAGTTTAACTAAAAAAATTCTATTATAGAATTTGATCATATACTTGTTTTTGTAAAGATAAAAATTTTAAAATATTTATGTTCTAAAAGAATAATTTTTGATTTGAAGGATAATTTTATCATTTTAATAAAAAAATACACATGTTTGGTAAGAAATGGAGTTTTTTGCCATTAACAAAAAAACAATAGAGCACCATTATGTACAAGTGACATATTACTGGACATCTTTTTACTATTTTCCCTTGCATCACTTTACATTATAAAACATTAAGTGCATTAAGTGGTAAATTGACATAATCTTTATTTGAGGAGACTGCCTTAAAAATCATGTATATATATAGCTGAGGGTTAATTAGTTGAAGTATTATGGGGTCTTCCACTTTTTTTTATGTGAGGCTAATTAATCAAAAATATCTTGAACATGAAGATCAGAATTAGCTATCTCATACGTGCCACATGAGGTCTACATTAACCTTTGGTAATGGGTCTTCACTTATCCACGCACACATTATTGCGCAGACATGAATCTATGATCACATATTCAATGATAATTATATAAATTTGAGCACTTGTTATAAGTAGATCGGACTTTAACACGACTATTTGGTTGGGTTACAGCTAGTTGAGAAGGACCCGGAAGCGGCGATAGTGATGTTCTGGAGAGCGATAAATGCGGGAGATAGAGTGGATAGTGCATTGAAGGACATGGCAGTGGTGATGAAGCAAATGGACCGAACCGAAGAAGCCATTGAAGCTATCAAATCCTTTAGAGGCCGTTGCTCCAATAGCTCTCAAGATTCACTTGACAACGTTCTTATTGACTTATACAAGGTATCTATCTATCATTGATTAATTAAGTCATGGATTTGATTTAAATGGCTCTTAACAATTTAGAGAAATGACAACAAACTTTTTTTTTCTTGATCAATAATGTTGTGTATCAGAATTTGCTATAACATAACAAGACAACAACAAATTTATAATTCTTAAGTGTCTTTACAATTATTGTATCACACATAATTGTTTTAAACAACTCACAATAAAAATATGAAGATAATCCTTAGATAATTGAAATCTTTGAGCTTGATACAAACTTTGTTTGATACTAAGATAATAGTTATGAATAGTCATTGACCTCTGAGAATTGGTAGATTTTGATGAACAATTTTATTATGTGTTAAAAAGCAAGATTTATTTATAGAGGTCCAAATATTTTTAATTATTGAGTGGTCTTGTAATTCATATTTTCCAATTTCCAATATGAACTAGTAACCCAACCAACTGTCAAAATATGAAAAAATAGATGGAGTGAATTTGATTACTTACTTATTGATTTATAAAGACTAGGTGACACAAATCATATATACCCTGGTTAAGCCTGAAGACAAACTTATTTTATGTATTTTCTTATGCAATGATGATGATGATGATGATTATTATTAATAATTAATTATCATTATATTGGGTACATGTGTTGGATGGATTGATGTGGGCAGAAATGTGGGAGAATAGATGAGCAGATAGATTTGATAAAGAGGAAGCTAAGGTTGATCTATCGAGGAGCTGCTTTTAATGGCAAACCCACCAAGACTGCCAGGTCTCACGGCAAGAAGTTTCAAGTTTCCGTCAAACAAGAAATCTCCAGATTACTGGTATGTACGTACCAGATGATCTACTTAACATAGGAATGACAATGTGACGTCCTTTAACCCGGCCGATTGAAATATCATGTTCTAATATATCGGGACGGGTTTTCCCCAACCTACTACGAATAAAAAGTTCAAGTCTTCTTGGTTTTACATTTATTTATTATTATTATTAGGATTGTTTTTCAATGCGTCTGGTACTGGCCGAGTAGGATATAGGTCTATTTATATCCAACCCATACCCGATAAAATATTCATTACCCGTTCGCTTTCAGGTATACCCGTTTTGACAAGATCGGGTACATCAGAATCTTTTGCCATTCTATTCGTATTTAATTTAATAATAAATTGCAGGGGAATTTGGGGTGGGCCTACATGCAGAAATCAAACTACATGGCAGCAGAGGTAGTGTACAGAAAAGCCCAGATAATAGACCCAGACGCGAACAAGGCCTGCAATTTGGGCCTGAGCCTGATCAAGCAGGCCCGTTACGAGGATGCCCAATCGGTCCTCGACGATGTCTTGCAGCGCAAGCTAACGGGCTCGGACGATTCAAAGACAAGGAAACGGGCGGAGGAGCTCAAGGCGGAATTGGAAGCCGCGTGGCGGGGGAGTTTTGATCTGGTGCGGCCGAGTGTATTATATGATGATGATGATGATGATGATGATGATTTTGTGAAGGGGCTTGAGCAGTTGATGGAGGAGTTGGGCCCACTGAGGTCCAAGAGACTTCCCATCTTTGAGGAGATTTCTCAGATAAGAGATCAATTGACTTGTTCTTGAGCTCCTTCATCATGGTGTGTAGTGTGCATTTGTGTGTGTTTGTTTGTTTTGTTGTAAATGTATAAACATGTATTCATGTTCAAAAATGAGACATGAATCAAGCCAAGTAGTGTTCATATGAATAAGGTTCAATTTAAATCTTGATATGAACCAATATTTCTGTTGGATTAGATGATAAGAACGTAGAAGTTACATGTTATGTGCTTTTAACGAGTACCATCAAAATTTAACATATGTTTATCGTATTGTTGAATATGATTAATCTAGATAGTCAAGACGAATACTAATTTTATGATAAATGTTACCGTCTGTCAGATGGATAGAGTCTTTTGAGACTAATCAAACTAATCGATAATTAATTATCAAATAATCAAAGATTTTTGGGAGAATTGTAGTTTACAGTCTTCTACCACACAACCTTTGCACTTTACAATGGTCAATATCAATTTCAAAGCCAATCAATTTACAACCTCGCTATTTCATTTTGTTGAATCCGTTAATAATAACGTTAATTTGAGTGTAGAAAGTTAAAACTACCCTTTATTCATTTGATATATATATATATATAGGGATGAACTCTGCTACAAACACCCTAACCACTACAAATCTTAGAATAATTACTGACCATAAGATGGAAATAAAGGACGACTACGATGAAGCTGAATGAAACAAGTAAAACTCTTGCATAATTTGGTCAATAGGGGCATGAAAGACATTTCGCAAATCATTA
>JAYMTP010001096.1:0-26463 GCA_036897365.1 Geranium brycei | reverse complement strand
GAACACTTTTTTCACGAGCCGAGCCGAGCCCTGTCAAAATAAGGCTCGATTCGACTCGTTTATAGCCCTAGCCGCGCTGACATGAAAAAAAAAAACTTTTTTCCTCAATTTTTCGTTACACTATTTTCTCGACAGAGTAACACTTTCCCCTTTAACTTATAAAATGAAATTCGCCCCTTTGTTAAAAAAAAAGAAGAAGACATGTTTAGGTGAGGTATGTTCCTTTTCCTTGTTTGGGTCCTAACACATGTGACTATAAACGATTTGGTTTCTTTGGAGGCCATTACAAAAAAGAAAGATGGGCTGGTCGTGCTGTGCAATCTTTATTGCTTTGCGGTAGTGGCTGGACCATAATCATCGGAGACGCAACGGTCGTTTGTTTAATCATCGATATTCAAGAAATTGCAACGCCCCATTTATTTCCCACAAAACCATGTACATTGTTGTCTACATTTTTAATTACGAAAAGCCCATGCTTTCTCTTGACCTTCCCTATTGGGGAGCAAACAAGGGCCATCGGTTTATGAAAGAAACAAAAGATTAGGTGAATATTGATGTGGGTGTGTTTAGACTACCGACTTAAATTCATGCTACCATATCAAAACAATCAAACGTATACTCAGTTGTTATGATCTAATTTTATTCATAACTTCAACAGAGAGAATATATATTAAAATACTCGTGAAGCAACGATAAGATTTACCTATTTTAAAGTGAAATATTAATATTTTACACATGCATTTAAACGGGGGACAATAATCGAGTCGAATCGAATCCTATAATTTGGTAATGTTAAGCTCGATTCATGAAAAACATTTTAGACTCGAATTTGATTCGAAAGGATTTAATTGAATTCGGACCCCACTCAATTCTATTTATTCTGTGTAATTTTCACCATAGATATTCACCCAAAGTTAACATTTATATTAAAATAAATATATATTTCACTAACTATTAATAATTTGGTTCGAGATCGGTTTGAATAAATTCGATTCATCTAATTTCACCATAAATATTTATTAAAATTTTTAAAATATTAGTAAAAAGTTATAATAATTAATTTTTAAATGATTACATAATTTCTCTATTCTACCAAAAATTCCTCCCTATCTCATGCACCCATCAAGATTCAAACCAGAACTCTCTTTAAAAATTGCTTGACTTAAACAGCTGGGGTGTCTTATTTGGGATAAAAGTATGATAATTAATTAAATATTAAACAATATGACTCACAAGCCTGTCAAGATTTATATGCTTTCAAAACCATTTTCCTATGAGGTCTCAGATTGGAGCGATTCTTCAAGATTGTAAATATTTGTTGAATAACCTTTAGAATTTTCATTTTTCTTTTGTAAATAGATCAATTAATTTTGCGGCCCATGAAATGGCTTACGCAGCCCGTACAAGCCCTGATCGCGAGTTTAGTCTGGTGATACTTCCGGCCGAACTCCGTATTGTACTTGCAAATAATATGTCTTAATGAATTGGCAATGATTTCTATAAAAAAAAACTGTTCGACTATTTATGAAACAAATCCAACTTAAAGTTTAAATTTAGCCCAAACTCAATTATAACAAGTTTGAATGATATTTGTAGCATATAAGCTCAAACAACTTCATGTGAGACGGTCCGTAAAATGTGGGTGATGGCAAGTCACAAATAAGGAAAAGACGATTGATAAGTCACTAGATCAAGGAATGGCAACATGGCGGTTTCGTCAAACCCAAATCCGGCCCGCTCATTCTCTACGGGTACCGCCTTTTCAAGAATCTGTTCAGAGTGTTGGGTACCCGCCCTGCTTAAAACCCGACGGATAGGGGATTTCAAAACCCATCCGAAAGTAACTGATATTAAATAAAATCAACAATTGCAATTTTAAGCAAATCAATTCACCAACAACTAAAAAATAAAGTTCTCAAACAACTCATTCACCAAACAACACATTAAGCAAATCAAAATAAAGTTTCAAAGCATATAAATTAATTAGGTAGAGTTATGTTTAATTAGAATAGAAATTAATTACATTTTTTATTAGAAAAAATGTATCGGGTGCGGGTCAGGTCGGGGATAGGTCGTCTGCACCTGCTCAAAAAACTCGACCAAAAACTCATACCCAAATTCTTTTTGAGTTTTCCCGTTCCGGTCGAGACGGGTGCATCCAATATCCGTCGAGTTCAATTTTTTTCCCATCCCTAAATCAATACAAATAAATACTACCATAACCATGTCCTATGGGCCCAGGTTTCAATTCCCATAGTAACCTTTAATGGGCTTTCAGACCCAAAATATACGGGAAACAACACTTCAATGAGTTTGGGCTGAAACTGAAACCCATGATTGTATTGGTTCAGGCCCAATCAGAACCCAACATCGTTCTGCAATAAAGCGTATGATTACGAGCTTGCACCTACACGGCTCACATTAGCCAACGCCACCGCCAAAAATGGGCTTCACTTTCGTCTCCGCCACTTCCTTCGCTCCCGCCAAAACACCCAACTTCAGCAACACCGTATCTATCTTGCGCACCCCCTGCATTATCCTGCGCCACTCTTTCTCTCCAAAACGCATCTCAGCCAAAACCTTCAGCCCTCAAAGAGCCATCGCCTCCTCCACCCCTCCGCCGAAATACCTTTACCCAGACCCAATTCCGGAATTCGCAGAAGCTGTGCGTAACTTTTCTGTGAAAACTTTGTAAAGTCTGTGTTTCTGTGCCTCTTGTTGATGTGTTTGTGGGTTTTGCAGGAGACCCAGAAGTTCAGGAGTGAGCTTTTGGGGAAGCTAGTCAAGGATAAGGAGACTTTTGGGAATCGTCTTGATATGGTTATTGATATTTGTGCTGGGGTAAAAAAAATTCTTTTGATTTGATCATTATATTTGTAACTAATTATGGCTTTTACTTGATTATTAGCTTGACTGGTTGTTGGTGCTAGTGTAAATTATAGCCCATTGTTGTGTCAATGTTTTCTGAGATTACTTCATTTTTTAATCATAGATTAGAGTATTGGAATCATATGGCTTAGCTCTGAATAAGTATGTATTATAGTGTTTAGTATTGATGATTTGCATCTGATTTTTAGAATAAACATACTTGCATCTTTGTACTTCCAGTTGGATGCATGTTAGTGCCCTTTACAGGCGGCCATTCTGATTAGTGGAAAACATTGCTCGTCATTATTGTATTAGCCCAATCTCAACCCTCGATGCAACGGTATATCCTATAGTTCCTTAAAGAAGCCCCAAGTGCACGTAAGGTGATTTAGTCGATCAAATTTTCTATTTAGTTCTACTTCCAGTTGAACTCATACTTGAACACAATCCATAATTGACCTCCAACATAAATATCTGATATGGCAAAGTAACCACTGTAATTCATGCATCTTCATCAGTTTAATATACTTTTTTGTGTAGTTTTAGCCCTATCATCGGCAATTATACATGTGCACGCACACATCCCTAATTTGATGTTTTTATCTGATGGTGGTAAATTTAAAATTGTATGAGTTTTCTGAAACTCAGTTATTCTAACAGCTTGTAGTGTGAAAATCAGATATTAAGAGAGTTTCTGCACAATGAGTATGGAGGACCAGGGACGCTTGTGGTAGATCCTTTCACTGTTATGCTGGTTGCGCTAAAGGAGAAAAAATTACCCGGAGCAGCTTTAGCTGCACGAACATCACTCTTATGGGCTCAAAGTTATATAGATGAGGATTGGGAAGCTTGGAACTCAAAACTGTGATTTTTTTCTGCATAGTTAACAACTTTCTGCTACTCCATTTTGTATTATAAATCTGATCTTATCAGAAACATATTAAAAATGCTGGATTTGGTGCTCTTTTTGTACTATACATATGTCTTATTACGTAGATAGTTGGAATTTGGGAGACATTATTGACTGAGATTTGGGAATCTTCATGCTTACTTGTAGTTAGTTTTGTCCATATTCCCCATGTTCAAGAAGTGTGCTAATCAAGTGGCACCATTGACTAAAAGACAGCAATAGAAAAATTTCACACACTGTTCTGTAAGTTACAAGTAGTACTCCATCAACTCGCAGTTTCTGTGATGCTTTGCAACGAGGGTCGCCATGATTTTGGTCTTCCCGCCACCTGGTTTGTTGATGTTTTTTGGTGATGTCTTTCGCGTTTCATTCCCTGAAATGTTCAACATAGTATTTGGTTAGCATTTATGAATGAAAATTGATCATCTTGTTATCATAGCCACGAATAGTTTCTATTCAATAACTCGTCCTTGTTATTATACCTTCGTTGTGGTAGAGAGAGACCTGTATGGAAGGGAAAATCTTGTTCATTTTGTCTTTGCAGGAGAAGCAAAACAAGGATTCATAGAGAGCGGAGGATTTACTTCATACAGTTCAAGAAGTTTCATGGCTTATTTTTTTAGCGTATATTGTTGTAAGAATTTATTTAACATGTTCACTGAGAATAATTACCTGATTGTTTTTGTCCATTGCAGGTGACTCCTCAGCCTCACAACCTGAGCTCTGCCTTCCTGATACCATCTCCATCTGTGCTGCTAACTCCGGCTGCTGCCTCTTCATCTTCTCATACTTTTTTGCCCGCAACACATTCACAACCTCTGCAAGACCGAGAAACTCAATTCAGACAAAGCAAGAACTCTCATGGGCCAAAGAAACACCTCATTGTCTGAAAAGTAATTCCCATTACCTTCGGTAGTGATCAGTTTGTAAGCATGACCGAGGGCAAGAGTATCATGAGGGCGGAGCAGCTTGACCCGGGTGACTCTCACTGCCCTCTGCTGATTCTCCTCCTCCTCGGGCGAAGACAATGGGATGATCAGAGAGACATAGTGACCCGGGTTGGCTCTCATCACCTCATTGGCACTCACCGGCCAATACAGCCTCTCTATCCTACCATCTGGATGCTGTATCACCAGAGCTGCTGCGTCTATGGTTTGACAATTCCCCATCTCTACACAGAACCGAATGAAACGAAACGAAACAAGAAGTAGAAAGATAAGAAGGAAGGTGAAGGAAGCAGCAGTCTTGGACTAAACAGCACCCACCATATAAGGCAAAAATGGGATGGTGACTTGCACAGGTCCATTCCCTCATCCCTCAACTACCTTATATATTATATTCCTCACTCTCAATTTATACACGTAAGCTTACATTATAATGGCATGATTTTGAAAAAAGAATAGTATTATGTGATAACTGATAACCCTTTTGATTATATTACTCTTGATTTGTAGGTAAGAGTGATAAGCTAATGTCTACATTATTTAACAAATATGGTGACATCAACAACCATTAGGCACCGGCACCTGCACTAGCCACAGAAGCCGGCAGGCACGCCATGTGGAGACATATCAGAAGCCGCTACGACGTGTTGTTGACAGTTTCAAGGTTTGACTTAGTGTGATGTGTAACGTGTTTTTTTTTAATTTAAGAATTAAGTTATTGCAGATTGGCAGGCGTGTGTGTAGATTCGTGTGGATGGACAAGGACACTCCACCTTATCCGGGTTTGCTTGGTACACTCTTGAACTCAGCTTCCTTGGTTTTGGCTTTGCCTGTGCCTTTGGCTTGTCTCTTGGTTTGTTGCTTGCTGCTTGCTACTTGCCTTTTTATTTAATCTAGATTGGTCACTTCGGTTGCAGACAGATTGCTGTTTTGGATTGTTAGTGTTGATATGTGCTTTGGTTCTGTTCTTAGGTAGGTCCTTAAGGGGAGTTTAGTTTGGTTTAGTTTGTCGTTAACAAAGAGGTTTATTAGATTAATTAATAGGGTTGTTGGTGTTTCTATTCACATGTCGTGCTAATAGAAGCATATGCGCAAAATGTTTGTTGCATTTTCAAACCCATAAACGTGACTCGGCTACTAAAGCTTGTTTGTTCAAGCGATCAAGGTCAAGTTCCATAGGTTATACTGATCATAAAATCTTAACCTCCATAAAAATGTGAGTTAGTATGTAAATATTATAACTCTTAGTTAGGTCGGGTTTCAGAAGTAGAACAATTGCGACCGGAGACAAGTGATCATATTGAAACTTGCATTCCGGAGACAGTCCACTGCCAACTTGTGCTTCTTGTCGCAGCCTGGACGGTACAAGACAAGAAATGCACTCATAATTAATTGGTATTTGTATTTATCGAAGTGAAAACATAGACCTGACTGAGTTATTATTGGTAATGGTATTATTACAATAATATTAATTAATTAATAAGCAATCTTTGGTGACAGTATTAGTATCTTTAACTCTTGTGCCAAATCTCTGCAACTTGTTTGCGTTTTATATGAATCCCCAGATTTGAAACAAGAACAAGCTAGCTTTCTTCAACCTCTGCCCGTTAATGTGTGCGGCTAAGCCATGTTACTTGCAACCTAATTTTGAATTAACATGTATAGAATCACATAATAATGTTGACTTTTCATCATATTTCTCGTATTTATCACTGAATTTTGGGATATCTATGCATCGCTAATGGTGCCCCTGATTTTCTATTAGGATGGCTTATTCAATTTTTGTAGAAAATTATACCGTACTTTTTATTTGAAATTGTTTAATTTTAGTTTCTTCACGCTTGACATGATTATTGATGGGTAAATATCAATCTTCCCATAGAATTGCGAATGGGACTTCAGAGTGCGTCGTTTTGTTAAGCCAAGGCAATGGCTAATCAATGTTGAAAAGATCACATGTCTTATCCGATTAGTCTATAATTAATTTGTTATAATTTTTTAATAATCTTTAATCCAATATATCTTCTGTTTAATCCCTAATTAGTCTTAGGAAGACCATATCCAACTTACTAGTGCCTATCATTTTTAACAACACTGAAAATTATGAATTTGTTGCCAATACGTCTAGCTTTTCAATAAGTGTTGTAGAATTCGTTAAACGCTAATCAGAGTTCCTAAGAATTAATCAATGATTAATCATACAATTGGATGATTACAGATCTAACAGAAAATGAGTAGTACTCAGCACCCGTAATCATAACGTGAACGACAAAAGTACATATAGAGATGATTACTACAATGGAACAAACGAATTAATTGCAGTGACTATAAACTCATATATAATATTCTTTTTTGGAGAAAACTCAGCAAACTTTGATGCTCAATTTCAAATTTTGGCTATTGATTGATAAAATTGTGAATATTTGTGACCTTAAATTTAGAAATTTGCAGACAGAAAAGAAATTATCACTAATTACTATAACATTCTCACTGATTACTGTATTATTGTCTACTCACAAGTAAGTTATTGAAAGGAATAGATCAAAGAAACCGTCATAGTAGTAGAAAAGGTATGTGTGAAAAATAAACATAAACCTACATACCAGTCCTCGTCTTTATGTATTAATAGAAATAATGAGGATATATTATTGATGTTGTGATTTATGATATACAAGAGACCTCTATTTATAGAGGGTATAGAAAAATCTTAATATATGTGAGAAAAGACTATTAGATTATATTATCATTAGGGTTAGCCCATATATATTAGAGTTTTCATATACTCTCCATCAATAATATATCTCTCATTATTTTTTTCATGTATCAGAGCCATAACCGATTCTTGGTTAAATATCTACGAAATTTTCGATTTACCGACTCGTCGATTATTTGTGATTTTGACGGGTGGGCAAGACAATTCAATCGCTTCTACAATCATCCTGCAGCATCTGCGCATCCAGCATCTGCTATTCGCGCATCCGTGCATATGTGCATCCAACATCCTTAACCCTAATGTTGGAATCCTATATCTGAAAGATGTGAATCTCTTCACCAGCTTATATAACAATATGGTCATCTACCTATCAGCTTGAACTTTTAGGTGGGTTGTGCTTCTGACATGGTATCAGAGCTTAGTGTTATCTTGAACGTGACCTCCATCACGTCATCGGGCCTAAAGCTCATGGATCATGTCATCGGTTTCCATGGATAGGAGGGCATCCATTCTGTATCGTCCTTCTCCGCTGATGTGAATTTCTTCACCAGCTTATATAACAATCTGGCTCTCCACCTATCAGCTTGAACTTTTAGGTGGGTTGAGCTTCTGACATGTATTTTGGATAGTGTTTGTTACTTTCTTCATATCTAGCTCTGACTTCTTGGCATGTTGGTTTCTTAGTGTATGGATAAGTCATCTTCATTAGTATACAATCTTATTTGCTGTGTAGAAATAAAAAAATTAAGAGAATTAGGGATGTAAGCAAGTGTAATTGTGGCAATGACACACGCCTTTAAAATGTGGAATGCTAATATCATATTAGGAAATTCTCATTATGTGATACTATGCTCGTGCAACAACAAAGACGCGCTATCGACACATGTGATAGCAGGTCGAATACCAGGTTATGATATAATGTTGGCATCACACATCAAAAATGTGAATCCTGACACTCGTTGGTAAATACCTCGAGACCTACGTACAACTATCCGTTTGAATTTTCAGTGGATCAAATTTTAACATGATATCATTCAGCCTTACACATCCGACTTCTAATATGTAAAAATCCAGTTCTGCGCCTAAAAGAAAATGAGCTAAATATTAAAATGATAAGAGACTATTTATTTGTGAAACTCAACATGATATATGTAGCCAAAAGTGAGTGATGATGTTTCTTGACAGAGTCCAACCAAACAAAGATGGAAAATATTTTTTAAACCAATAAAAAATAAACTGAAGTAATTTATTGAAATAAATTACTATGTTTACGAAGCCTCAAAAATAATTTACAGATGATAAAAAAAAAACTATTAGAAGTAATGAACCAGACCTAGTCAAAATTTCTCTTCACTTCTATATTTCTGCATGAACTAATGGGCTCTTATGACTTGGGCTGGCTCTCCAAGCTAGGCCCAGGGTTAAAGTTATGAATAAGTGCTTGGGCTCAACCTGGCCCACAAAATCTAACTCGCGCCTAAAACACTCTGGAACGAACCAGGTTGGTTCCTCTCTTCTTCTCCTTCGTTCAATTTGTGTTACCTCTGCAATTTCTATAATTTAGGAATTTGAGTTTTGTTTCTGATTTTTCAAGAGAACTATAAAAAATAAATATAGTTATCAAATATGTCTTTTTATTTACTATATTTTGTAACTTCAATTAAACGTTTGTAGGGAAATTACACGAGTCAGTCGACTCAAGCCAAATTTTACACGAGTCGACTGACGAAAACTCAAATGGATTGTTCTCAAATGTGATACATTACATTAAGCGAACATTATTCTATATTAAATCAGTACATGTATTTGGGCGTCAAAAGTGGTCCTATATATGATCTATTTCTTGTACAAAGGAACAATCTATTTGAGGTTTCGTGCAACACAAGGTAACTCTATATTTCACTTTCGGTTTGTTCCTATTCGGTTTCTAGCAACAGAGAAAAGGCCAAATTAGAGCTAGTAGAATTACATTTTTGAGTATTGATGTATGAATTTGTTTTTACGCGGTTTTGGTTTCTCGTATCACTTTTATTGATATTATATACAAGTATTCTTTACTGGCTTTTATCATTTTATTTAGCCTTGTTGATGGGTCTACTTTATCTTTGTTCATTCTTGTAGGAAATGTGATGCAGCTTAATCTAAAGTCAACGGCATTGGACTTTTGGGCCGCATATCTATGATTTTAATTGGGTCTTTATTTTAAGTAGTTGGGCTTCTACCAGTGGGCCGGCCCAGTTCTTTTATAATTGTTTCAGTTGATAGAGCATTAGAGCCTCGAGTCATATGAGGACTCTAACCTGGAAATGTACTAAATATGCATTTCTGTTACAGATTTGCAGCATGAATATACAGTACAACACATTCCACTCTCTCATATATATGTATAAAAAACAAAACATAAAGATCAAAAGGTCATGATATGTGAATCAGTAAGATATCCATGTCCTCATGCCATATTCTATGTACTGCCTACCCATTACAACTTGAGAAGACTGGTACTGTAAAATCAAAGCCTTGAAGACACTTCTGCTTCACTGACCAGACCCGAGACTGGCAAATTAAATACAAGTGTAATTAGTATGCAACATTAATATGTGTATACTTTCTAAGAACCATTAATATATGCAAGTACTATCTATCAGCCAAATTAGTGGCTGTCCACTTGTCCATATCCTACCATTGCATTACTTAATAGTTAATATTACACCAACAAGAACCCAATATTCAAGAGTTGTAGGAGAGAAGCAGGAGCTTTGTTATGATATCATGGAGCCAATAACTTATATTTTAAAGCTTGAGCTTCTCCAGCCAAAAACATCACGAGATCATTTATAACTGTTGCTGTTGCTTATGTTCAAATAAGATAAGAGACGGATGAGTGATCTATAAGTGTTTTTGTTGAGACATGATACAATCTCACTCATTGTTAGTACCTTAAGCATGATAACCTCCATGACCAAAATTTTGTACTCAAAAAAGAAAGAGAGAGAACAAAGAACCTGAGAATGATGGATAGGAAGAAAGAGAAGGTTGGGATCAAAAGTCCCTCTGCACACACACCGCATATGTATATGAGGAGCTGTAACTTGTGCCTGCAAAAGCCTAGTTCTAGGCCATTGTTACCCTGCAAAATATCACAACTGTAACATGTTTTGTTATAATGGAAATGAATTTTACACCCTATAAGAGAAAAATGCAAGAAAAGTCATTTGGCATAAATCACCTTCATAGAGTTTCAGTGACCCATCTTCCTCTCCTTTCATGGATGCTCGAGATTGTCTGGACATGCTCAACCTTCCAAAAATCTTCCCCATTAACCCGCTTTATCCTCTCAAGGAATCCCCAAGGCATATCACACAGCAGCAGTAGTTTCAGCTTATAGAGGTGCTCGGTGCCGAGAGGAGTTTCCATTAGCTCTCTGCATGACACAATATCTAATTCGTTCAGTTCAGGCATAGCTCCTTTTCCCACTCTTACACGTTTCACATTCTCCAGTTCATGCAAGCACAGTTTCTTGAGCCGCGGAAACCCCCTAGCCTCACAGCACATTTCCTCACCATCATAAGCTTGCCGAAGCTCAAGCACCACCAAGCTCTGCAAATCCTGCAGGGCATGTAATGGGTCGTTCTTTAACTCAGAACGTTCCAAGACTAGCTTTGTCAAGTTATGGAGCGAAGCAATCCAGTTGGGAAAAGTTTCGAGAATGCACTTCAGATACAGACTTTGAAGAAACTGTGGTGGAGACGACAGAGAGTCCAGCTGCAAGGAGTCACTGCTGCGAGCGGATACCATGTAGAGCGAAGTTAGATGTTTTAGCCTCTCTAGGCAATAACATAGATCCCTCCCATTGTCTCTTTCAAGTCCTATGATTCCCAGTCTTTTCAGCTGATTTAGCTGTCCCAGCTCTCTTATCAATTCGCCATCACTGCCTTTTACTTGAACACTACCCAATTTCTGCAGACTTGTTAGGCTTCCTATCCCACTTGGAACCGTGATCCCATACGAGTCTGCAAGGAACACTGATGATTCCAAACGATAGTGGTAGATGCGTATCTCGCGCAGACGAGTCAACTGCAAGATCTCAGCAGGGAGAGACGATACACTAGTTCCCTTCAAATCCAGTGTTTCTAGTTGCTTAAGCTTCCGTATAGACTTGGGGATCTCCTGAATCTGTGTCCTCCTCAAGCTTAAATATCTCAAATGAACAAGTTTTGTCAGCTCAGGAGGAAAGATGGAAAGTGGTGCAGCCTCCAGCTCAAGAACATGTAGTAACTTGAATTCGGAGAGGAATGAACAGCCAAATGAAGTTGCCGAAGAGCCTGTGGATAGAAAGAGCAACAAGGACCGAAGGTGATGGAATCTTGCGTCTGACAGCGAATCACTGCAGCTTTCATGGATTGATAGTCGACGAACTTTCACAATCTTGGTCATGCTCTTTTCACCTGCAATCATGACAAGCGATTCTTCTGATGATTTGGTTTGAATGATTTCTCGCAGAAGATCGTGTATCCGGCAGGTCCTCACTCTTCCAAAATGACCCATTTCCACGACTTGGATCATGCTCCTGTTGACAAGTTCATTCAGGTAGTCCTCTGCAACCTCCTCCAATGTGAGTCCTTGCTTCCCTTCCACAAACCTTTCAGCTGACCATAGTCTGATCAGCTTTGTTCGTTTGATCAAGTAGTCTTCCGGGAAGACACTCAAGTACAAATAACACATCTTGAGGTTATACGGTAGGTCATTGTAACTCAGGAGAAGTATCCTCTCAAGACTTCCGAGATTGCCATCTCTTTTCATTTCTGCAGCAAGACTGTCATGGACTTTCTTCCATTCGGAAACAGCTCTGTGTTTCCTGGAAAGAAGGCCTCCTATAGCAACAATTGCAAGTGGCAATCCCTCGCACTTCTTCAAGATACTTTCAGACATAGCTTTTAGCTCTTCCGGACAAGCACCATCAACTTCTCTTAAAGCTTTCCTGCAGAATAGAGTCCAAGCCTCTTTCTTTGGCAGAGGTTGGAGATGGTAGACATGACCAGCATTTTCTACAGACTCAGCTACATCGATCAAGCGTGTTGTGAATATTATCCTACTGCCACAGTCGCAGTCTGGGAGAGCATATTTCATTGCTTCCCAGACATCTACGCTCCATACATCGTCAAAAACAATGACATACCTCTTTTGTTGCAGGTAAGTACTTAGCAGTTGGATTAACTGGAAATCAACCAGTGATTCTATTCCTTCAGGAGGTGGTTTTTTAGTTGCCTTGAGAAAGTTGAGCAGAGCAGCCCGCAAAAGCTCCATGACTGTGAATGATTTGGAGACTGTAACCCAGGCGTGACAATCAAAACTTCTACTCACGGGTTCACAGTCAAAAGCCTTCTTCACCAGAGTTGTTTTGCCCAAACCACCCATCCCCGCCACAGATATAGCTGTGAGCTTCCTTTCTCCTTCCACCAACCATTTAACCAACAGGCTTTTCGGATTTTCAATTCCCACAACATCAGCTTCATCCAAGTATAGAGAAGCTCGTCGAGGATCATGCCCTGTGTACAAGGTGCTGTCAGAACTTGTTGCTGCACCCAGATTAAAAGAAAACGCTGTCCTTCTCTTTGATATTGCTTCAACCCGTGCTTTGATGCTCTCTATCTGCACGGCTAACTGGTGCCTTGCTTTCAATCTCTTGAATTGGTGATGGAAACTGCGAGCGAATTGGAGGAGACCGTGGTGGGAAGGTGGAGCAAAGTGGAGCAAGAACTCTTCAATAACATCCTCAGCGTCATAAGCCACGTCTCTCACTTGCTTCACCCATGTTTTCAATCCTTCATCACTCTGGCTTCTTGCTTCTGCATCTTGTAGGAACGACTTCATGCTATCTAAATCATCCCGCAACTGATCAACTCCAGCGCGAACTCCACCAAGCAACCGAGCTTCTTCTGCTGCAAGGGAAGCCAATTTCTCCAGCACAATATTCACTGCAATGGTGGCCATTGGTGCTCCCTGCGCAATCACAGATCTTGCAAATTTTTTTACAATCAAGAACAGCTAAAAAATCTCCAGAAATTTCTTGGTCAATAAGTTCCCTTGTCTGCAAAAGTCAATATTGTATGCTAGGAAGCATCCAAAGATTTTCCTGAACAAGTTGACATCTTGAACTAGTCTTCTTCTTCAGCAAAATCTGTGAAATAACATAAATGTATTAATTAAGCATTAACATCAGCCATAAAGTCAACACCCTACTATATCCAAGATTCAACAACTTCAAGGATCTCAGCATGATCCTTTCTGATTCTACCCTAACTCCAAACCCTGTGACTGATAAGGTGCAACCTGGCAAAAGTGCTGGCTAGAGAATTTAGTTTCAATGGATGATAGAAACATTTATATGAATGTTATAAACATTACTGTGCTACCATGTCAGTGATTCCAAATTGCACACAACAAGATGATTATGCCCTTCACATAATTTTCATGTACTTCCTCTTTCCAGTGTCTGCTAAATAATAATGTCTATAACTTCAGAATTTTATTAATAAAAATGTTAAAGTTTGAACATCTACGAACCAACTCTAGACAGTTCAATACCATTAAACAAATAAAAGAGAAAACTATATTGAATTACACCATATAAGGCATCAATGCTCTAAATGAATAAAATCGCCAGCCCAGAGGCGGATGCCAAATTGTGCTTCCTTGAAAATGATTATTACGCATGCAAGCCATCTGTATCTGTTCAACTTGAGAAGACTGGTACTGTAAAATCTAAGGCTTCAACACAATTCTGCTTCACTGACCAGACCTGAGACTGGCAAATTGAGTGCAAGTGAAATTAGTATGCAGCATTAGTGTTTACGTGATTTGGGGAACTTCAAGATTGAATTGCTTCTTATGTGTATTTATTTCTAGGAATCATTAATAATACACAAGTACTGTCAACCAGCAAAATTAGTGGTTGTCCGCTTGTCCCTATCCATAGCAAATGAGCTACCCTATGCCATTGCATTACTTAATATTACAAATAGCAAGCACAGAGGCAATACAAACTCATTAACAAGTGACTGAAAATAACATAAAGATGAATGGATATTACCTTTTTTTCCAGATGAGGACTTTGTGTTTGATTTAAGGCCATTGCTTCTTATGTATCTTGAAAATTGTTTTGTAGAAGAGGGGTTTCTCGGTCAATTGATTTTGGCAGAAACACTGCAGCGTTCTCACCCACCTTCTGTTCTTTGGCCTTTCCCCACATCACAGAGTAAAACCCAACAACAATAACAACTGCTCCAAGTAAACTGCATCAGAGGTGGAAATGTACAGTTGACTGATATCATTGTACACATAGTTCAATGTTGAAAGTGACGAGGGAGGTAGAAAATGAGTTAATCTGCAAAAATCTAACTTGAATTACATGAACTCTACATTACCTTCCAAGATAGAAAGTATCTCCCATGAAGATAACACCAATTGCAGCTGCAATGACAATTCCTATGGGCTTGAACATAGAGACAAAAACAGGCCCAGTTCTTCGCATGCACCAGGTGGATACACCAACTTGGAATGCAGAACCAAAAACTCCCTACAATTCATTTCAAAGTTAATTTGGTGGGTTACAGAAAAAAAGGCCTACATATTTAGACAGTGACGAATTTATGCTTAAAATGTAGTTGAAGAACTGGCTCAAGGTTTTATGTCTGCTTACTGAGTATAGAACAGCGATGAGCCTCATATTAGGTTTCAAGCTCCAATCACTAAGGTCTCTTTCTGTTATTAAACAAATGATTGCAGATTGAATGGCCACAAAGAAGCAATAGAAGAAAACCACAATGAACTCTGCTGGGTATTTCTTGAGGATCGATGCCTGAAAAGTGAAAAGTTAAACACAGATATCATAGCTGGTTTGAATCTGTAATTTGTTTCCTTTCTCTACAAGCTTTTCTAGCAGACTTTACCTGTACAATAAGAAAAGCAGAAGCCATCACACAGTCAACGGCAAGGAGAAATCCTCCAAGGACCCAGTTTGACTGTACCGCTAGGAGCTGATGAGTCAAGTTTGAATGTGATGGTGTCGTTAAAAGAGGAGGGCCCTTGTAGAGAGTGACCACAAAAGCCCCTGCTATTGTTATTATGGTTCCGATGGATTTAGCTAAGCTAGTTGAGTTTCTCCAATCTATGGTTTCCATCCTGAAACCATAAGATCAAGCCAACTAAAGACTGTATAACAGTAAAAGTCATTTCTAGCTACACTGCAGAACTGACACTCAAAAACTGGTAAAGCAAAGATAACAGACTTGCAAAATACACCCTTAACCAGGAGGACAAAGTGACCACGCCAAATGAAGGTAATGTGAATTAAAAACCCAATTAAATGGCATAACCAATATTCTGAGGCATCACAAGTTCCTTGTAACATTTTCTTCAATGGTCTAATGACTAATCCCTAAATATAGGGAAAGCTACATTTCGTTCATGTATCCTAAAGAAGACTCCAAACTGAGAAAGAGGAGTAAATATATCCATTATTAGGGAACGAAACTTCACGTGCCAGCTTCTGGAGTAAGTATGATGCAGAAATGTTTCCAATATTCTATTAAATATGGCAAGCAGATGAACTAACTCCTCCAATATACTTCTAGGAAATACACTTCCAGTCCTGAACCCACTTTCTCCGTCCAAGCAAAAACACAACTTTTACAGCCGTATCTCCACTGAAGTTGAAGGAGTAACAATACTCTATTACATATCTAGGAAGCTCACATATTCCCCTTCATGCTGGTGAGCGTTAGAGCTTAAAGACTCCAATAAGAGTTTCCTAGGAATCTCTATAAGTTAAATATGACTGTTTTTGGTTTTGAAGTCCCTATTAAAAAATTGTTTACGAGGCACCTCTATGAGCTTTAATTACGAAAAAGAAGATTCCAAGAGTTTAAATACATTCCACCATACTTAAACATGACTGGATGTTATGAACTTTGCTCTATGGAGTTAAGTGTAACATGTATTGCTACAGGGTTTAACATTATGATGACACATGATTCCATAAACCCATAGACTTAGTTTGTTTAAGTGAAATTCATTCAAACAGTACAATGAAACACTGAAAACAGATACAATCAGCCCCAAGAAACACAAAACTAATTTTAAGTTCAAAAATGAAATTACAAACAATAATGAAGGAGAGAAGATCAAAAACCTGAAAATTATGGCAAATATGAATGTAAAACCAGGGATGAGGTTGAGCATGGCTGTGCCAAGTGTAGGCGAGCTATACAGAATCCCAGCATACCCAAAAATCTGAGCAAGGCATCTTCAGAAAAGGAAAACACAACACAATCATCAACAAACAACAGAACCCACAAACACAAAACCCAGAAAACCCATAAATCCCACATCCCCTTAATCAATACACATAAAGCAACAAACTTTCATAGCATTTAACACAAACCCACAACAGAATTTCACAAGGAGGCGAAAATTCACTAACCCAAATAGGCCAAGCAAGAAGAACCAACCCAGAATCGAGAAGGTCACCGGAGGGCGCTCTGATCTGCGAGAAAAAGGCACAAAAATCAGAATCTAAGAGATTGTTCAGCTTAAGAAGCAAAACCCACCTGTGAAAGAGAAGGGACGATGGGAGGAGAACCAGAGAAGCAAGAGAATTGGAGTAGAAGACGAAGACCAAGCTGCTCATTCCGGTGGACATGGCTTCTTTGCTCAGTATCATCAGACCCACCTGCGCAACCTCGGCCAGTACCATGCCCACAAATGGACCCACCATCTTTCCCTCCATCGATTCTTGCTCTCTGGTCACTTGTTGGTTGGTCAGGTCATAGCTAGAGCCTTTATGGGGGCGATTCGGACTGTACAATCAGCAGAGCCCTGAAGCGTACGTAAAGACACATTCTGTGAACGACAGGTCGTAATTGAGCGTTTCTCACATAGACCAGTGATGTACAAACATGCGTTTCATGTCGTTTCTGAGCAGAAACGGGTCGTTGTTGGTCTCTGTGCCTTTGTTTGTGATTGGGTTATCTTCCTTGAAAGTTGAAACCAACACAACACCTATCATAACTGCTCCAAGTTTCCAACAGTAGTGAAGACAAAGATAAGTGAATCATTTATTAAAGGAAAAATATCGCATAAACACCGATTAATTATATATCCTTCTCACTTAATTACATAACATTTTTATTTAACTGTGAGAGGACTTTGGAAACATTATGTTTTTTTAAATTAACTTGTTAGTTTTCTGCGCAAAATGACCCAAATGATCATTTTAAAAAATTTAAATAGGGTGTTTTGGTCACTAACTCTAGGCCTAGCCCAAGCTTCCCTGGCCCACGTTTGTATAGTCTCAAGCCTGTCAGTGGCTGGACTGGTTTTGGATTTGTGACAGGCTGCTAGGCCCAATGTGTCTCCTCAAGTCCCTGCAATTTATGAATCACACATCGTGCTTAAACCCGTACTTGAAAGTTGAAACATAAATCTAAATAAAGTTGCAGGTTTAATGCAAGCGAGAGAGTCAGGTGCGTGACATAACAAAACAGTGTAGAACAAGGTTTTTAGGTGGTGGAGGGAATAAATGTGGCTTGGTTTGTTGGTTTTCTTAATTTTTAATCTTGATTATATCGTTGTTTGAATAAAAAAATACAGAAAACCCAGATTTCGAGTACTGCAATTAAAGCTTGACACTGTAGAGAGCATATGTTTCTCTCTCCTCTTCACATTGCCCCCACATGCTTTTTCCTCTTTCCTCTCCTTCCTTTTCTTTGTCTCCTTTTGCTCTTCTCTTTATCCTCCACTCCACGCTCACCACTCCATTTCTCACTACACACACTGTGTTTGTGAGCTACAGCTACTACTGCAGCTTCCTTTTTGCAAAAGCCCAAAAACCCATTTACATTTCCTGGGTATCTCTCAGATTCTAGCTTCCTTTTCCATGCCAAAGTTCACTTTTTTATCACCACCCATCACACTTGTGAGCTAGGGTTTCTGGTAATGCTCATACTCAGAGCTTGAATCCGCCATTTTTTGAGCTTCTGTTGTGATTTGCTGCAATGGGTAAGAGGGTGTTTGTGCTGGCCCTTACACTGATGGTTGTATTTGGTTGTGTCTCATCTGCTTCCACCGCTTCACCTGCAAGTAAGTGTGTTTATGTGTTGCCTAGCATTTTGTGTTTTGGGATGTTCAATAGGTTTCTGGGTTTTAAGTTTTAGTTGTTGATGTCCTTTTTTGGTTTGGAGTTTGAATCTTGATCTTTTTCTAACTGGGTCTCAATGTTACTGCAGGGATTGTTAATGGGTTTTTCTCAAATGCTGTGCCTGCTCTCATGAAGTGGATGTGGTCTCTCAAAGCCACCACCAAAACAGGTTTAGATCCATAGAACTGTGCTGGCATAGATGGGTTTTTCTTTGTTTTTAGGCTTCTGGGTATTTCAATCTGAAATCGTTGGTTCTTGGTTTTTTTTTGTTATGTGCAGCTATTACTGGCCGTCCAATGATGAAATTTGAGGGTGGATACAATGTTGAGACTGTGTTTGATGGGAGCAAGCTTGGAATCGAGCCTCACACGATTGAGGTTCTGCCTAATGGGGAGCTTCTGATCCTTGATGCTGCTAATAGCAACATTTACCGGATCTCTGCTTCCCTGTCTCTATGTAAGTAGTGGATTTATGGATGGCTAAGGATGTTGATTTATTCGTCTTGTTGTGAAAGTTTTCAATTTTTCTGTCTGAAATTCATGTTTTGTCTGAGTTTCTATGTATACTTCTCCATGAAATGGACCTGATTTATATTAGGGAGGTCAAAGTTTGGCTATTTATTACAATACTTTGTTTGCTAATTCTTAGTTTTTTCAAATTGATGGCAGTGTATTGTGTGTTTATAATTGCACCTCAGTTTGTACTTATGAAACTACATGCTGTTAGTATTTAGTAGTGTAGAGCACATGGTCTTAGAGACCTCCCACTTCAAGAAATAAGATGCAACTTTTTGCTAGGCTTAGCATCCACTATCAGTGTTTATGCAATTTGTAGAAGCCAGCTGGTTAAGTGGTCAGCACTTGTGTATGATTCAAGTATGCTTAAACTTATTTTCTGTTTGGTTTCAAAGATGAGATCCAGAAAAAAACAGTTCAAACACTTAAAAAATACATGAACTTTTGGACAAGGCATCTAAGGCTGGAGTAGCAGGTGCCTCGTGTTCCTAAAAAAAAGTAAAGTATGTTGCAGTACTAAATATAGATTACCTCTTTCTATCTTCACAAATGTTTATTATACAGCAACTGTACCTTGCCTTGAATAAAATAATACAGCATTTCATGGAATGGCTTTTGGACTGTTATGTTTTCCCTCACCTCTATATTCTAATTATGCTTTGTCAAGCACTCGTTTTTTGCTGTGTCTTCAGTCTGGTTCATGTTTATAATCTATTGGTTTTTCATATTTATGAAAAGGCTTTCGATTTATGAACAGTTCATTGTATTGACATTCTGATATGTTAAAATTACGTGAATGCCTCCGCAGACAGCAGGCCAAAGTTGGTTGCTGGATCACCCGAAGGATACACAGGACATGTTGATGGGAGGCTGAGGGAAGCTAGGATGAACCACCCAAAGGGGATTACCGTAGATGACAGAGGGAACATTTACGTGGCAGACACTGTGAATCAAGCAATCAGGAAGATAACCGACACAGGTGAATGCTTGGTGTTAATTTTTATCGTTCATATGTTCAATAAATACTAATTCGGTTAATCTGAGTGAATATTGTCGCTGCTATTGTACAGGAGTCACGACAATTGCTGGAGGGAGAGGGAGCCGTGGTGGCCACGTAGATGGGCCAAGCGAAGATGCAAAGTTTTCAAATGATTTCGATGTGGTTTACATTGGAAGCAGCTGCTCCTTACTCGTCATAGACAGAGGAAACCAGGCTATCAGGGAAATCCAACTCCATTTCGACGACTGTGCTTATCAATATGGAAGTGGTTTTCCTCTGGGTAAAATTCTTCACTGTTTTTTCTTCCAAATATTCATTGAAGTTACAGTTATTTCTATAGCATCTTCCGTCATTGCAGGGGTTGCGGTGCTCATTGCAGCTGGTTTTTTCGGTTACATGCTGGCATTGCTGCAACGTAGAGTGTGGACAATTGTGTCTTCCCAGAATGTGAGTACTCGCTCTTAAATTATCTCGGTGTGACCAATCTATAGGGTAATTTATATTCTCATTACAATATATTAATATAAATTACCTTTGCTGAACATATAATTCTCCCTTGTGTCATAAGTTAAATTTCCTATTACCTCCAATGGCACATAACATTGTCTTTTGTGCCATTAAGGATCCGAGTATGATGAAAGCAAGCATTTCGCCTAGTCCATATCAGAAGTCTTCAAGATCTATCCGGCCACCTCTGATACCAACCGAAGATGAACAAGAAAAGCATGAAGAAAGCTTCTTCGGATCAATCGCAAAACTTTTTGCCGACACTAGGGCTTCCGCCATGGACATTTTGGGAGGAATATTTCCCGTTCTCAGAAGGAAGCAGCTCAACCACCAGTATCCCGGCATGCAACATCAGCAACAACTAAAGCATTCCAATGCATGGCCAGTGCAAGACAGTTTCGAGATACCAGATGGAGACGAGCCCCCTTCTATTGACACCAGAGCTCCCACCCCACGGAAAACTTACCCTTTCATGTCCAAGGATGCTGAAAAGATGCACCAGCTAAGGCAGAGCCGAGCATTCTATAATGGGTATGGAGAGTATCAACAACAACAGCAGCAGCAGCAGCAGCAGAACCAACAGCAGAAACAACATCAGCAAACTCAACAGCAGAAACAGCAGCACCATAATCGGTATCAGTCTTCCACCCCACATACTTACTACGAGCAGAATTATGAGAACACCAAGGAGATTGTGTTTGGGGCAGTACAAGAGCAGGATGGACGTCGTGAGGCTGTCGTTATAAAGCCGGTTGAGTATGGATATTCACCTTATTATCATCAAAACATCCATTCCAGAATGAATTATATGGGTCATGCTCATGGATATTGAGCACTCCTTATATACATATATATCCATCTTTCTGTGTCAGTATTTTAAGATTAGTGGGTAGTATGTTCTGTTTATGGGAGCAAATTTAGAGCCATGTTAGAGTTATGTAGCCTGAATATGGCTGAAGTAATTGTGTAGGACTGGGAAGGAAATTTGTACTTGTATGAAACTGGCATTTAAGTTAATGAAATGCTATTCTCTGGTGATCTCTGTGAAGTTTACATGGATCTTTGTATTGCACCTTTGTGACATCTCTCCAATCTCAATTTTGGTATTTGTATAATACTAATCAAGTGTATAATATTTTGTATTTTCCCATGTCTGATCCACTGGTTTTACCTAGATTTAAGGGTTCTGTGAAAATTGTTTGGCCTATGATCACATGAATGATTGTGCCTTTAACTCTGGCAGTTCTGTTTGTTTATAAGAGGCTATCTGACATTTTTGACAGGCTAATTCACAGAGCTAATGTCTGAATAGGACAACAAACACAATCATCAAAGTGGACAATTACCAGTTGGTTCTGAGGAAATGAAAGTATGTACAAAGTACTTTCATTGAGACACAAATTTGTAACTAAAATATATACAGATCTCTAGAAGAGCATCCCAAATAAAGTACATATTAATTGATAGTATTGAAGATGCTACATATGGACAATTCAACTGCAAAGCCATCCGAAAACCCAGAAAAAACCATTTCATCGAACCCACAACAAAAATGATGATAAAAATCAAAATTTTAAGTTCCTAGCAAACCGTACCTTCGGAAATGGGGAAAGATACAGTGTAGAGAAGACCACCGGATGAACCAAGAACCATGAGATCGGACGGTCCTCATCGTGAGACGACGCAATGAGGATTTAACTGAACACGTGTCACGTGATTTACCGATGACCGACCCCACCGTGAGTCACCTACCGGTAGCAGAACTAATTAAGTGTTGTTCTCCATATTGATTTTTCTTTTTCATTTATTTTTAATGAGGGAAAAAAAGAAGCAACAACATTAATTAATTAAATTAAAATAGAAAAAATAAAAAACAGAAAAAAAGGAGCGAGCGAGACTCTGAAAACACTCTCTCTCAGATCCAAATCTTCCTTCTCCTCTGGTTTTTCACCATCTCCCAGACCAGATCTCTCCGAGCTCGCTCTGTTCAAATTCATGCTCATCGTTTCTGGTTCGTACATTTCTGCTGTCGAATCCATCACCGGGTGCTGTACCTTCTGCGCCTGATCGATCTTGTTCCATTTCTCTTCTCTTTGATTCGGAAGCTTCGGCAAGGTCCCAATCATGAATCCGTTCTCTTCCGGAACGCGCCTGAGGTGAGTAACGCACAGGATCGTTGTTTTTTTCAGATCAAGCACTCGGAATTTTGATGGGATTCCATTTCAGCTTCCTTGTTTGAAATTTTAGTGAATTGGTGATGCTATTTTGCATGGTAATTTAGGGATTGGTAAAGAATCTTCTACAATGGCTTTACTGGCCTGAGTTTACTATATAAGCTTGGTAATGTTCTGATAGTTTGTGGGAGGAGAGACATAACTATGGAGTTAATTGATCCTTAGGATCAATGTGTGCAAACCCATCAGTGCAATTCTGCACCTTTTAATTAAAAAATGGAGTCTATTGGTGAAAACTTACATGTGAAGAAGGTGATGCTCCTTTAGGTCTATGGATTATGCACTAGCTAAGTTGACGAATGTTAATCATAGAAAACATAGTTCTTCTTGGTCTTGGTATGATGTGCAGGTTTTATAAAATGTAGGAGTTAAGCGGGTATCAGAAAAGTTATAAGACTTGTGTTTCCTCATATAACTTGAGGCTGCATTATGAAGATATACAAATAGCTGATAGGCCAAAGACTTTTTTTACTCCTAGTGGATTACTAGGTCCTGGTAATTGCATAGTATGGGAACAGAGTTGCACTATCAACGTAACCTATCCCTCAGCCCCAGCAGATGATTTACTGCTTGAGAGGTTCTATATACTGTCCTATTTTTTTAGTTTGAACCCCCAAACTTATGATTATTGTTATGCAAAGTGGTTGAAGCATTATGCATTTTCTCAATTGTTCAGTTCCTTATGGTTGCATATGCAACATTCCTCCTTCCCTTAGGTGGGTACTTCTAGGCATCATGACAAGTACATAAGTCGAGCAAAATTGTTTGCAGTATCAAATATATCCGTATTCACTTCAGTTAATAAATAATCAACATTGGTTTCTTTATAATTGTGAACCATGAGTTGCTCTTGGGCCCTTGGCAGTGGGCTATTGTACAATTGTATTTCATTCCCATTATATTTTTTTATTAGTATTGCTGTTCTGCTAGTGTTCCATTATGTTCATTTATGGAATACTCGATTTGTTCAAAAGTTTCAAATATCTCTGGCATATTTTCATGGAGATGGTTATATTTAACTGAGAGTTTTGAAGTTTATGGATATATGCTTACTTTTGTGCATGCAGGGACATGATTCGGGCCATACGTGCTTGTAAAACTGCAGCGGAGGAACGTGCTGTTGTAAGAAAGGAGTGTGCTGCCATTCGTACTGCAATTAATGAAAATGATCAAGATTATAGGCATCGAAACCTGGCAAAGCTTATGTTCATTCACATGCTTGGATACCCTACACATTTTGGTCAGATGGAATGCTTGAAGTCTATTGCATCTGCTGGATTTCCAGACAAGAGGATAGGGTATCTTGGCCTCATGTTGCTTCTTGATGAAAGACAAGAAGTTCTAATGTTGGTCACAAACTCATTAAAACAGTATCCTTTTCTAGTACAGGGCTTGTTTTTTTACATATTTAATCATTTGCAAGGGTACTTTTGGCTATCTATGCCATAGAGTGCAACATTTTTAATTTATAAGGATTTCATCCCAAGATTAAGAAAAAGAGGGATATTGTATGTATCTTGCACCACCTTAATTTCTTCTGCAGAGACCTCAATCACACAAACCAGTACATTGTTGGACTTGCTCTATGCGCTTTGGGAAATATTTGTTCAGCAGAAATGGCTCGTGTTCTTGCACCAGAAGTAGAGAGATTACTAGTGTTTCGAGATCCAAATGTTCGGAAAAAGGTAAGTCTTTCTTACTTATTATTTTTTTTATCAGCAATGTATGAAGATTTGGGCTCAAGACCTTTTTTTCCCACTTGACCCAACATGAGGTTGTTGAGAGAGGCCCAATATGAGTTGGTAAAGAGAGATTAAAGAAGAACGACTCGAACCCAGGCCCCTATGACATAAGTTCAATTGTTTGACCAGTTGGACAATTAAGCTATGATCTTTCTTGCTTATTATGATATGGGTAGAAGTTTGGTAATTTCTTTATGTTCAGTACGGAAGGATAATTAAAAACAAGTCAAGATAGAGCCATCCTTCAACCATTTCTTATAATTTATCTCGTGACTTGTATGGGATTTCTCGTTCAAAATGATCCCACTTCTTTTCAATTAAGGAAAATAGTATTTTCTCTCCTGGATGGGTTCTTTTATTCTCTTAAATGCCACACACATGTTCCACGATTTAATAGAAAATAGGAACGCAGCACTCCCATTTCTCATCGGGTATCATATTTGCTACCTTTGAATGATAGTTTCCAAGGACCACACCATTTATGTGGTGATATTCAGTAATATGGTTGAGAAAGAATTTGCAAAGGTCTAATAATTTTAGGAAAAAATTGGCATATGTAACTTCACGTTTGTTTTTGGCAACGGTAACCACTATTTTAAGAAAAGTATTGCAATACGTCATTATGATAAGACATTGAGTGTCTATTCTTATGGGTTAAAGAGAAATCAGTATTTGCTTTTTATTGCTGTTAATTCTTTGATGGAGGTTGAAATACCATTGACAGGTTCTAGTTCGCTTATATGAGGTGTGATAATAGTTCCAGGGTTTCGGCGCCCCGTATGTGGTGGCTGACAATATAAACTGCAGTTCATGTTTTTTCTATGTGGGAATGCTTAAGAAAGTGGGCTACTAGCAAACATTAACTACTTTTTTTTAATCTCAATGGCAATTCATTATTCCGCTTTAGAAATAGTTTACAATTTTTTTCTTATTTGAATGGTTTTTTTATATCATAAACCAAGAACTATGTCATATTATTGAAAACGTATGCAAGGATTTTCTGGACAAAATGTTGTTAACTATCTTGTTACTGTATTCCATATTTTTTTATTGTTTTAAATGGTTTCATTCTCTCTCTTACATTTCTTATTCTCATAAATGTACCTTTTCTGTTGAATATAGGCAGCATTGTGCTCTATAAGGATTATAAGGAAAGTACCAGACCTGGCGGAAAATTTTATAAATCCTGCTGCATCCTTACTTAAAGAAAAGCACCATGGAGTTTTAGTCACAGCAGTTCAACTTTGTATAGATTTATGTAAAGTCAGTCCTGAAGCTCTCGATTATCTTAGAAAGGTAAAGTGAACATGTGTGGCTTTAGAAAGACCAAACATAAGCTTTTTCTTCCTTGCCTCTTCTTAAGATATTTTGTTTTGGTCAGAATCATTATGTTATCCATGTGAATGCTCATAAATGTAAATCCTGATTCAGATTCACATTGTCCATTTCTTTTGTGGAAAAGGTATTGCTTATTTGTTAGTCAGATGCCAACCACAATCATGTTCTGTAACATAGACTATTGTTTTATGACATTACAGAGGATGTGTTTGAATTATCATGTGCATCTTCGATTAATTGGTTACTGTTTTTTTTACCTCGTGTTTTTTTATCAACGTTTTTTTACCTCATGACGATTTGTACTTTTAACATTTTTTGTAGAAATGCACAGAGGGTTTGGTCAAAACTCTTAAGGATCTCGTGAATAGTCCATATGCTCCTGAGTACGACGTTGCTGGAATTGCAGATCCTTTCCTTCATATTAGATTACTGAAGCTGTTACGTGAATTGGGCCATGGAGATGCAGATGCTAGTGACCGTATGAATGACATACTT
>JAYMTP010001095.1:0-26464 GCA_036897365.1 Geranium brycei | reverse complement strand
GCTTCAGGAGGAACGGGCCCAGATCCGGGTTGTCGAGCGACGGATCGGGGAGGGTCGGCGAGTCCGGGGGGGGCTTCTTGGCGGGTCGGGTCGGGGAGGGCTTGGATCTGGAGGGGGACGGGGATGGGACCTTCCTGGGCTCCGATCTGGCTGCTTGCGACGGCGTGGTGGGGACGGAGATGCGCGGCGGCGTGCTGAGCGAGACCAGGCCCGGCATTGCGAAAATCTTCGACTGGGCCTGGAAATTTCCGGCGAGAATCGGAGGATTCGAGACTCGAGGGACGATTCGGTCTCAACCCACAACGACCCAACAAACTATGTTGGAGAAAATCGAAATTTCCGCAACTGGGTCTGGAAATTTCGGGTTGAGATCGGAGAATCGAGGGTCGAGAGAGACGATTGGGGCTCGATCTTCAAGAGCTATATAGAGAAATTGAAAGGGGTGGGTGGTGGTGGAGTTATGGCGGATCAGAGAGGAAGGTGCGGTGCTCAGAGCAGAACAGAGCGTAAATGCAGAGAGAGAGAGAGAGGTTTGTGCGTAGCTGTAGCTGTGTAGGTCTTCTTCGTAGGTCTTCACTGTCACTGTAATCAATCTCTCTCTCTCTCTCTCTTGCATAGGTGAGGGGCAATATGGTAAAAGTGCGCTCGTGATGACAGTTACTTGGGTGTGGCGCCTTTTTACCGTTGTAGACTTTAATGGGTTGGGCTTGAAGCCCAAAGTCTATGGGCCAGCCTGCTCGAGATTCCAGTTTTTCTGGGCCCTACTTGGGCTGGCATGGCATCTTTTCTTTCCAGCTTGTCATTACCCTTATTTCTTCATTAGCCTTATTATTAATTAATTAATTAATGATTGCTGTATATTTATTAGAATTTAATTTCTTGCATACGATTCCACCACCAACCCCAGCAACCTTTCTAGCAATTTTCCAGCCTTTCAACATTTATTTTATGCAAACAATTCACTGATTAATAAGTGCATTAGGAGAGTTTTTGAAGAGCCACAATAAAATTACTATATATATATATATATATATAGATGTCATAAGTGGCTCATTCAGCTCCTGAGAAGCCTTTGTGTTGTGTGAGTAACGATGAGGTTCTCTATGTTATGAGATCAGTGATATCATGTGCACGAGTCTAAAAAAATTTCTCCATAAAATCGCAGAAGAACATATTCGTGGCAAATACAGTGATCCCGTCTCATATCCCGTCAGATCGAGAGTACATAATTCCAATCAGGTTCAGAAATTTTTGTTAAACTTATGAAAATTCTAAGTTCAATTAATTGCCATTTTCATAAAACTATTGCCTAGGAACACATTTCCCTACTATGTTAACCAGAGTACTTTGGAACTGGTTTCAAAATTAACTGAATCTATTTGACCAAAAAATATAGCCTGCAAATGAGCCAAAACCTACTCTGCAATTATATCATGTCCACAAATGTACCAATTATCCAACAAAAGCCTAGTAACAACTCATAATATACAAGGCATCACCTGAAATTGCTAAAAAAATTTACAGCTCCTGTCTAAAAGAAATATGAAAATAAATCCACCATTGAATAACAAAAAATAACTGTACTAAATAAAATGATGATTAAATATGATAAATGCATATGAAATATGATGACCTGAATTGCCCCAAAATATACTGTGATTTTGTCCCAAATCCCACATAATGAGCAAAATGTATACAAAATGAGTACAAATAGAGACTGTAACAACTGAAACTGACTCTGTAACAATGCAACCAACCTAACACTTCAGAATCCTCCAAAGCAAATGAATGAGAATTGAGAGCTCACCAAAGAACAAATAAAAATGCAGTCTTTACCCCCAAAGAACAATGACTCCTCCCCCCCTTGACCCTCGCCCGCCCGCCGATGGCCCGGACATTAAAAACCCGACCTCCTTCACCGTTCTCCTGCCAAGTCAGCAGAAGAGAAGAAAAAACGGCCATGACCCGACTCGACTCAAGGTGTATCCAACGACCAGGAATCAATCCCGACTCAAACACACCCGAATGCATATGCAAGAACTAGAAAATAGAATGCACGAGGCTTGTTTAAAACGAAATGGCCCGACCGATGGCCAGCTTGGCCCATTCGGCTGATTCCTTGATCAGATGGTCGTCGGAGGATAAGCACTCGTTCAGGAAATCCTTGCTCGACACCGACTGCTGGATCAATGGGCCAGCGTTGCTTCCCAATGTATCGGCCAGATCTCCTAAAACACCAATCGCTGTCTTGGACACCACATCATCCCTAAACACAAGAAAAAACATTCAGAAACACAAAACATAAGCGGAAATGTGTAGTTTATATGTAGTTTGAGAAAGGCGTACATGTCTTTCTCGATGTATAGCCCGTCGAGGAACTGCAGCACGTGGGGGGCATAAGGCATGAGCAGCTGGGTCTTCACCGAGCCCTTGAACCCTTGGAATATCCCCGAGTAGGCCTCGAGGATGCCGTTCCTCAGGGAGTTTGTGTACTCTATCAAGTCGTCATCGGCGCCCGACGTGTGGACCGACAGCTCGGCCGCGCTCTGGAGCATAGGCATGGCGTACATCAAGTACTTCTCAAAGTTCTCGCCTATCGCTAAGGCAATGTCTCCGAAGCACGAAAAGACGGGAGGCTTCACTGACCGGTGCAGCTGGTTGCTCGACAAGTCCTTAAGAAGCTGTGTCATGATGCCATCGCAATATGGTAGTATCTTATCCTCGAGCGCCCGGCACACGTCCCCGACGACACCAACAGCGATCGCGCAGACCTGGTAGTCCTCAAAGTTTTGCAACCCCGACTCCAAGTATTTGTAAAACTCGGGCATGTATTTCCCGAAATCAGGTCCCGCAGCATAGGCGAGTGCCCCGATCGCGAGCAGCGCCTCCTCGTGGGCCGTGGCGCTTCGACAAGCAAAAACCCTCAAGAAAAGGCCCATCATCTGGTCAGCGTACTGCATGAGCACATATTTGGTTTGCTCGACAGAACCGAGTTTCTGTATGATCACCTGCAAGCAACCGCAGAGGAGGCCTTGAAGCTCGTTCTGCTTCTCCCGCTCGTCGGTCGAGAGCTTCTGGCCCTCGAGAGTCTGGTGAAGTTCCATCATGATGACGGGAACGAGCTGCGTCACCATGGTAGCCGTCTCATCAGTGGAGCACCTCACAATCTCATTGAGAGTCTCGTACGCCGCGGTCCTGAGGCGCGACTCCCCCGCGTCCTCCCGGTGAGTCACGTTGATGAGCGCCTGCACGATATCTTGAAAATACGGGGTTAGCGTTGAAGTCGACGGCTCGGTGTCCTCGAAGCCTTGGGCCAGAAAGTAGAGCGCGCCGCAGGCTTTCTCGGCGACGTTGGGAACGTCTTTCATGCTCTGGAGAAGAACCGTGACAATCTGTTGGCAATTGGATTGATTAACTATCTGCGTTTCTAGGGTCGACCCGTGGAGAAACTCAAACATCCTCCCGAGAGTCCATGCGGTCGTGTCTTTCACGTGATTGTTCGGGTCTCTCATCATCGCGCTAAGCATGAAGTTCAACGCAACGTTGACAATAGGCACGAGCTTGTCGGGAGCGGGGCCTTCAAGAATCGAGCCAAAGGCGTAAGTAGCGGCCTCCCGCTGCCTCCAATCCGACTTCGTCAAGTTCTCTTCGATGAACGGCATGACGAGCGAGACGATATCGTCTCCAACAGTCCGCGCGACCAGACCCAAACACGTCCCTCCTGCCATCGCGATGTTCCACGCCCCCTCGTCCTGGTCCTGATCCTCTTCCTGCTTGAGGAGTGTCTCCAACAACATGGGGACAAGAACGGGTAGCGCCTGCTTGATGAAGTAAAAGCAAGGAATATCGGAATCGCCCGTGAAATCATCGCCTCCATATTCTTCTAATATATCAATCTCCTCGTCGCAGATCGAGCTCCAGAACTCGATGGCTTGGAGGCCAACAGCCTCCTCGTCTTCCCTCACCGCCTTCGCGGTGATGTTGAAGATGTCGTGAATGTATGGAGCCAGCTTCTCGTAGTAGGTCGAGGATATGGCGACCAGGCACTCGAAAGCCGCCTGGCGGATCTTCACGTCAGGGGACTGGGTCGCCTCACATGCGACCCTCATTATATAGTCGCGCTCCATGTCGTTGGAGAAATTAGCCTGAGCAAATCCCAGAGCGTTATACAGAGCCCGGGTGGCGGCGAGCCTGACCTCGTTGCTGCCCTCGGAAGCGTTCATGCCCTGGACGACGGCGGTGAGTATCTTGTTCACGTGGTCTTGCTCCACGCAGTCGGGGGAGACTTCCTCGCAGATGTAGCCGAGGGCTTCAAGGGTCGCCTGCTTGGTGTGCGCAGGGAGTTGCTGGATATTTGACAGGAGAGAACCTACTAGCTCGGGCCATTGCTTGTGCGGGAGCTCGATACCCGCCAGTTTTGCGATAACCTGTGATGCGGTTGACCGGGCGTCGTGAGCAGGCGAAGAGAGAGTCTTCAACAAGAACGCTTTAATCTGGGCCTTGACAGACGAGTCCACCGACATCCACCGCTGCACAAGCTCAAACTTCCTGTGCTGTTCTTTGGCATCCAAAGCGTTTTTTAGAACCAGACCTGCTAATTTCCGACTCTCGACGGGTTTCTCTTCATTGGCCAATTCTCCAGCGAGAGAGAACAAGAAACTGGGAAGGTTTTGCTCTTGAAACTGTTTTAGGCTATCTTCTGCATTTTTCCGTAGAGTGGCGTCTACTGCTTGTGCATTCAAGAGGATTTGTGTGACTTCCATCGCCATTTGTATCTGAAAAAATATTAGACTCAAACGATCAAACGAGAATATTGCATTGCCAGGTAATAAGTTCTGAAAATATTGAAAACCATCACAGCGAGCGTAACAAATGGTTGAAAAACACAGCCCCAAGCATACAATGATAGAATTTATCTGAAAAGACTTAATTAATCTGAAAGCAAGTCTTAACGGAAAAATCAAAAGGCCCGATCAAGTCATCTATGTCCCTATTGGAACGTGGCAATCAACATCATTCATCAGGAAGATAAAAGGAGAACAAAAGTAGCCAATTCTATCAACTTCCCGAAACCACTATTAAGAACATAATCTATGGTGTTTGTGCCCTAAAAAATGCTTCTCGTGAAAGGACGATAAATTTAAGATTGATAGACAACGAAGCACCCAAAACTAAGGGATGGTAAACAGTGCCGTGAACATAACCAGTGTATGCAAATATATCAGATATCTAAAACCCATCACTAGGTGAGTGCCAGAAGCAATTGCTGATCAAAATTTCAAAACACAGACACAAGCTACTCTGCTAATACAATTATGATCAAAATTTCAATACTCTTAATCTTGGGGCTAGTGAACAACAAAGGTGATGCAAATTCAACACCCAAAACAATTGGAATAGCTTTGGACTTTAACAAGTCCATTTTCAAAGAACAACTCAATCCCCATACTCACTCATTTTCAAAAACCCAAATACACAGAAACCCAAATACTGAATCAGCTCAAATTCTCTTTCAATTTCCTGCTTTTTCCTCAGCAACCAAAAAAAGGCCCAGCCATACCAAACCAAAATTGAAAAACAACAACCTAATCCCCAAAGCCACTCCTTTACAAAAACCCAAATACCCAGAAACCTAGATACTGAATCAGCTCAAATTCTCTTCCAATTTCCTGCCTTTTCTCAGCAACCAAACACAAAGCCCCAGCAATACCCAACCAAAATTGAAAACCAACAACCCAATCCCCAAAGTCACTCCATTACAAATACCCAGATACTGAATCAGCTCAATTTCTCCTTCGATTCCCTGCCCTTTTCCCGGCAACCAAACAAAACCCACATCAACACCGAACCAAAATCGAAAACCAACAACAGATCAAAACACTAGAACTGACCCAGATCACTCAATAAGAAGGAAAAAAAAACACCAATACAAGCCGCGGATCGAGACACAAAACCCTAATCGGAGAAGACGCTTGGGATCGAGAATCTTACGCCGAGCTCGCGAGCTGAGTCGTCGGAGAGAGAGAGCGATCGGAGAGAGAGAGAGAGAGAAGCGGCGACTCTGGAACCCTAGCAGAGTTGAAAAAGCGGCGACGCCTATTTGTTAAAGGAGGTGGCTTTTTTTTTACAAGAACTACACTTCTAGATTTCGAAGTGTTTGTGGTGTGGTTCTCACGCGACCATTGGCGCGTCGGTGATTGGAGGCTGGGGCGGGTCGATGACGTCACGCGCGTGAATCCTATTCGCTACGCGCCTATTGCCATCGTCATCGTTACAGTGGTTCAAGGGGAGGCTGGTGGGTTGGTTTTGAGTCGGTTCGATTAAGTTTTTGAACCTGTTAATTTTTTATTTGAATTTGATTTTTTATAAGCCAAGTTTTATGAAATTTTTATATTTTAAGACATTTTTATTTATTATTTGACTTACTGCTTTTCTGGAAACCATGAATAATGGGTCAGATTTGGTTATGTGTTTAGAGAATCGTTTTATTTTGATTCGGATCCGATTATTAAAGTACAAAATTGCCAATTAACCAATTTATCATGCTTATTTGTTCTGTGTTTGCAAACTTTATATTTTAGTTGAGTTGTATAAATTTAATTTTAACATTCGATTTTCGTTAGTATTTTTCTAATTGTGAATTTAAAGTTTTTGTTCTACAGATTAGGCTTAATTTTGTTTAATTAGAGTCATAAATCAAATATGAATTCAAAATAAAAAACAAAGCAATTTTAATCTAGTAGGACCGAAACCGAACCGATCAGAATCAAATCATTTCTCACATAATGATTATGAGTTTAGTTCTTATATATTAAGAATCGAAATGTTCATTCAGAGTCGATTCTGACCGGTTCAATTGGGCATGAAATTGTGCCCCTCCTAATAATTACGGTGTTTTAAGGGTTTTGGGCAAAGTAATGTGAAGAACCACGCGCGATTTGATTGTCAAATAGGTGAATCGGTAAAAACATAATAATAATTAACACCAATAACAGAAATGTTGAAGAATAGTTTTTTTGATTAAATACTTTTTTCAATATATCAACTGCTTGGAATTAGGAATAGGGGTGTTTATGGGTGGGTCAACTGCCTAAATGAGTATTTTTTTTACCCAATCACAAGGGGGCTGGCCAAGAAAGAGAAGATTCGCCAACCACCCGAAAATGGTGCGGGTTGAGGAAGAGTTCACCCGTGCGAGTCTGCCGGTGGTTTGGGTTTGGACCCGCACAACCGCAAGATTCGTGCCAAATTTAAAAGTTCAAAATTAGTCCAAATTATAATATCTTAAGTTATTTTTTCTTCAAATACAATACAAGAATATTTTATGTATAATGTTTAGCAAAACTATTAGGCTTATAAAAATAAAACAAATAATTACAAATAAAAAACGGAAAGCAATCAGATGAAGTCTTTAACTTCAACCATTAATCTTTTTCTTCAGTAACATAATATTGTCTTTAACTTTAAGGTCAGAAGACGAAATTTACGCATGTCTTCAAAAACTATAATGGTATATAATTGTTATAATTTTCGGCAAAAGTTTGTCAAATGTAGTTGAGTTAGGCTTTGAGTTCAATTTGCGGGCGGGCCGGTTGAAAGCGGTTTTCACTTGCTAAACCCGCAAACCGCCCATTTTTTTGCGGTTGTTAGATCTTGCATCCGTATCTACCCGTGAACCCGTGGGTGGGTCATGTGCGGTTGACGGGCCGGGTGGTTTTACGGGCAAACCAATTTTGCCGGTTCCTTTGAACACTCCTAATCAGGAATATAAATGAGTCTAAGCCTCAATTTGATTGGGCTTGCTCGTAAAATATATATTCAACTCAAATTTAAACTGGTTTAATTTATTTAAATAAACTCAAATTTTAGGTAAAAAGAACAGATAAATTTGAAAGTGACTCTGCTCTGAATTTTTAATATTAATATTTATTAAAGTTAAATGTAATAAAAATATATGTGTAAGTAGATAATTCAATAAATATTGAATGGGTATCAATTTGGATTGTTTATTTTATCATAAATATTTATTAAAAGTTAGAAAATATATTACCAAGCACATATATATTAAACGAATCGGCTCACAAGTATGTTGGGTCTTGAAAGTTTAGGTTTGAGCTCAGTTCCTTTATTAAACGAATCTAACATTGAGCTCGAATTCGGCCCGAAATCAATTATAACAAACTCGAACCGAATATTTAATGAATCGAGGTCAAACTAGCCGTTAAAAGTCCATCTTATTTACAACCTTATAGATGAAATATGATTGTACCAAATCTAGTTTGAGATCTTAAATATAAACTAATTGAAATATCGTCGGCAAATCACGCAATTTTTGATGTTATTGTGACTATCTATTTCTATTGTTTGATTATTATGTAATTTAATCCTTAATTAACATGAGGCAATATAATAGTTAATAGCAACGATTTTAGCGAACAATTCAAAGTATCAAACAAACAGAATATAGAGCAAATAGAAAGCATAGCACAAATAGTTAATAGCAACGATTTACTGTCAAAAAGACAAATGGTGAATGCTAGTTCCTAAACGTATTCCATTTTAGGATGTATCATGTGTTTCATTATAAAATGTAAATAATAATGGAAGACACTACTTTAATCATAGAGAAAGGCTCACATAACTTCTTAAGTTTAGTTAATTCTTATTTAACCCCATTTATATTTAAACGTCAATCCTAAAGCACATAAGTTTTAAAAAGTCTCATTTAACCTCTTTACGTTAAATTTTGTCAAAAATACTGTTAACTTTTTGTGAAATAATGAAAATACCTTTGTGTTAAAAAAGTTTAAATAAATAAATAAAATTATTTTGAACTTATTTTTTTATATTTTTCTAAAAATAAAAAATATGTTAGCATTTAAAAAAAGTTTTGTTTATAAAAATAAAAAATATGTTTAAAAATCGTATTTTTATTTTTAAATTTTTTCTAAATAATAATATATATTTTATTCTTTATTTTTACAAAAAAAAAAGAAAAAAATAGTTCAAATAATTTTATTTATTTATTTATTTTAAATTTTTTAATAAAAGAGCATTTTTGTCATTTCATAAAATGTTAACATAATTCTTCAAAAAAAACCTAACGGAGAGGGGTTAAGTGAAAATTTTAAAACTTAGGGGCTTCAAAAATAGTGTTTAAGCCTAATCCTAAGAGGAGTTAAGTGAGAATTAGCTAAATATAGAGAGGTAAGTGAATTTCTCCCTTAATTATATTAGGATTGAATTCTTATCAAATTTTAGATTTTTAGTTTTTTTTTAAAATCTCATTAATTTGTTCTGATTAGTTACTATTTTAAATTTTCTAATTCTAACTAATTTTAAGGAATTAATTCTTTTGTCTTTGTGTTAGATTTAGGAGACGTGGTCGCCATCATCATCAATTTGAGCTGACTCTAATTAATTATGATTTATCCTTGAGTTAAAGTTTTGTTCTTGTTTCGTTTCAAAATACCATTTTGTTGCACTAAAATGTTATCCGAGCTAAACTTGATGCCCAACTATGACACAGTGGATATCAAGTCGTTGACGATGAATGGCGGATTAGACAGATTGAGTAACAAGTTGACATCTCGCTCCAAAACGCCACCCGAATGTTATCAGTGCTCACAAATTGAAGCATGAAACTGAAAATACAAAGGCAAGATATTTCAAACATAGTGCACCTTCGAAAATAAAGTATCTAACATGATCATTAATTATGGTAGCAACGAAAAAAAAAGTCTTCAAAACATTGATCGAGAAGCTCAACTTGAAAACATAAATAAACATGACGTCGTACTAGAGTGAATGTTCCAACCATAAAGTCGAGATTAAGATACTTGAAATTTGTCAAGTTCATTTATCAATTGAAAAGTATTACAAAGATGAGTTTGTATCTGACGTGATAGGTATGAATACTCGTCACATTTTACTAGGGCAACTCTGATACTGCGACATCGATACAACTTAATATGGTTGTACGACTATATATATGCTTTGGTGGATGAATAGAAACATTGCATTCCCCCGTCAACGGAAGTTACTATACTCTAATCCAATTATTAAAAAGGCAAATCAAGAAGCATCTTAATCTAATAGTCACTCAAACTCAATATAATGAAAGCTGAATTGAGATGTATCTAAAAATATATGTAATTAACAAACTCACAATATATGTAGTACACCTACACTATAGCCTCTACCTAAAGAAGATGGCAAAAACTAGTGTAACAATTCAAACAAAGTTTGAAAGAATTTCCTCTAAAGATTATTATTAGTAGTAGTAGTATCATCATCAATTTGAATTAATTTTACTTTCATTCTAAAGTTAATTAAGATCTTATCCTTTTATGGAAGATAAATTGTAAAATGTAACTATGAATTATTCTAATTACACGAAAAAGGATGTTTTAACTTTTATTTTTACAAAAATTAGCTACGAACTTATCACTTTATTGCAAAATATGTACATTCCTCCAAAAATACCCATTTTTTAAATGCATGTTTTTCAACTCAAGTTCTTCTACTTTTTTCTTCCCTCGCACACCATCAATTTTTGTCCATGCGACTTCAAATCTAGACAGGTTCAGAGTTAAGAGAAAAACTGACAAGCTCAAATTGAAAAAAAAACATAAATATGTATGTTTGAAAATTATTTATTTGAAAGACATTTCGGTCATTTTGGGATAAATATGTACACATTTTACAAACAAACAAAAATCACACGGCTCATTTTTTCAAAAATAAAAGTTCACAATTAATATTTGTAAAATTAAAATAATTTGCAGCCACTTTTTACAATTTACTATTATTTCTATATTGCACCAAATATGTGTCTGCCCCTTGAATTTGGAAAGAGTATTTGCTCCTATCCAACCTTGATTTCAGTTAATTATGGGGATGACCCAATTTAAAAATATTTTCTAACTAAATCAATACAATAAGATATCATTTAAAGAAATATAAGGAACGTAACGAGGCACGATCCATCTTCATCTTGATCCCGAATATGATTTAAATTCAACTTGGACTTAAATACAAGAAACTTCGATCAAATATTTAATTTAATTAATAAACTAAGTAGAAAAGATTCGTGAAAAACTTAACCTATATTGATGCTCCCTATAGCTACTATTATATATATATATATATATATATATGGTCAAAGTAAAGTTGATACCCATTGATTTTGATTCCTCCATATCATGCCAGTCTCAATCCACTTCAAACATACGTGGAACCACGTCTCAAAAATTAACTTAGGTAAATTGATACAATTACTTTTCATATTTGACGATTAATAAAATTATACATTTCTATTTAAACAATTTATTACACTCCATGTAAAAACTTAATAATTATGATATTGGTAATCAACTTTTTAAAAAATGTTAAGTGTCAGTGGAAGAGAGAATATTTATTTCATGAGGACTAATTAAAAATTAATTGAGAAATTATAGAAAAAATAAATTAAGTTGACTGATTAATTGAGAATTATATATGGTTAATTAGTCAACGCGAAGATTTTTAAAATACTATAACAGTACCGTGTGCATGACTAATTAACTATAGAAATTATATTTTAAGATATTTTGAATTTTTGGTTAAGACCGAAGAAGATGAGAAGTTATTTATTTAAACTAAGGAAAAAACAAGATTGAATTAAAAAATAATACAAAAAAAAATTCAATTCATATTGGAAACTAAAATTATGCATTCCATAAACCAGTAAATATAAAGCTTTGACCTTTTTTATTAATTAAAAACTTTGAATTTGTAAACAAATTATTATTATTAATATTATAAGGTATGAAATCAACCGTAAACTCGGAATAAAACACGCACATGAAAGCAACTTTCATCACGAGAGACATGATTTGACTGAGTTCGATCCCACTGACTCGACACTTTTACGCAACCTCTGTGTCGGATTCGTAGTTGTACTATAAGAGTTGGGGTTCGGACCACAACCTCGTCAACCAATCATTAGTTTCCTCGAACCCTCAAAAAACCATAAATTCCCCCAAAAAACCTCAATTTCCTCGCCGCCGGCCTCTGTTTTCTTCTGTTCGTCGTCTTCTTCCTCTGGAATCGATAAAATTCGCAACAATGGCTTCTCTCTCGCAAGCTCCACTCTGTCTCCTCTCCCATGGCGGTCTCTGAGCCGAACCCGGTTCCCAAAATCGCTCCTTTCTCGATCCTCCTGCTCGCGATCGCCATGACCGTCACCGCCGGAGCTCCGCCGTGCCAAACCGGTTCCGGGCCGGTAAAGGGCACGACCGGCCTGGTCAATTTCCTCGAGAAAGTGCAGGAAACCGCCCTCCGGAGCTTCGGGCCGGACCGGTTCGACCCGAAGCTCTACGTCGACCTGCCGCTGAAATCCGGTTTAGCGGCGGCGGAGGCCGGTTTCGCCGGCCTCCCGAGGTCGAAGAACGGGACGGTTCCGGCGGATCGGCTCCGGGGGTTCGTGCGGGAGTATTTTTTGGGCGCAGGGGACGATCTGGTGGGGGTGGTTCCGCCGGATTTTGTGCCGGAGCCGGAGGGGTTCTTGCCGGCGGTGGAGAACCGGGAGGTGAGGGCTTGGGCCCTGGAGGTGCATGGGCTGTGGAAGAATTTGAGCCGGAGGGTGTCTGGGGAGGTGTCGGAGCGGCCCGAGGCGCACACTCTGCTTCCCTTGCCGGAGCCGGCGGTTGTTCCCGGAGCGAGGTTCCGGGAGGTCTATTATTGGGACTCTTACTGGGTCATCAGGTCCGTCATTCATGTTGATTTGATTATTTTGTTTACTATGGTTTTAACACATATTATTATTATTTTAGGTTAGACTAGTAACGGGGTAGGTTCGGGTAGGTTTCGTGATCCCGTCTCCACTCGATAAGTTTTGTCCGACGAGTTCACGGCAGATTTTGTGATTTCTGTCTCTGTCGTGATGGAATCGGGGATCTCAGATCTTGTCGAGTTCTAAACTCTTTATGTTAGGGACGAGATCACGAAATTCGCCTCAAACAAGTTGTTATTCCCAACTAGTTCTAATTCTCAATGGGGATGAAAACGTTGTGGGATTTAGGCGAATTTAGTGATATCATTTCTTATCCCGTTAGATGGGGTTATCGGGTTTCCTTCAAATCTATATATTTTCTCTGTGTAGGATGACAACATGATCGGGTTATGTGTATTTTTTTATAATCATGTCTCATCCCTAAAAAGTCAGGGATATCATATCTCTGCCAGGTTCAAAATATTGACATCCCTGTTCTAATTAGATTAGATTCGGAATATCGAGTCCCATCCAATTATTAGGGGTGAACACTTTAGACCAAAAGCCGGTTTTGAACCAAACCAAGAACCTTGGGTAGTGGGTCAAAATTGGTTTTGAAATTAGAAAACTGTTTAAATTCGGTTCCGATTTTTGCAGTGCAAAATCGTCATTAACTAGTTCAGAACCGAACTAGTTTGACATGCTTACATGTTGTTCTCTTGGGGGAGCCACCAATATTTTTTCTACCTATGTATCTCGATCTCGGTCCAAAAGTAGAAATGTGAAATAAGAAATGAATTGAATCGTCTCTCTCGCACAGTCACGCTCTTTCGGGCTCAATTTTTTCTAATTATGCTTATAAATCAAGAATAAATTCAATATCGAAATCTAATCGGGTCTATTCAGGTAGAACTGGCCAGAACCAAATTTGAAACCGAACCATTTTTTACAGAGTTGTTCTGGGTTTGTTCCCATTATTGAGAACCGAGAAGTTCGGTTTGGATCAGTTCTGGCGGGTTCAGTTCCGGATCAGAACCGTGCCCACCCCTACCAATTATTGATGTTTTGGGAAATGAAAGTGACAATTCTTGGTTATTATTTTTAGGGGCTTACTTGCAAGCAAAATGTACGGCACAGCAAAATCAATTGTGACCAATCTCATCTGGATGATAGAAACATACGGCCACGTTCTCAACGGAGCAAGACTTTATTACACAAACAGAAGGTGATGTCTCTATTCTCAAACATGTACATGAGTTCTTGTCTCTTTCACATGTTGTCTTTACTTCACTTTATATTCATGACATGAATTGAGTTTATTGGATTTTTGCAGTCAGCCTCCACTCCTCAGCTCAATGGTTTATGAAATCTACAACAAGACCCATGACATGGACTTAGTTAAAAAGGCCCTTCCTGCTCTAATTAGAGAACACCAATTTTGGGTTTCGGGTTAGTGACTATACAGTTAAATCTTTTAGATAGAGTGTTTGTCACTTCACTCACAACCTTTGATAATAACTTATGTTGATTATGTTTTTAGGAATACACGAGGTGAGAATTCGCGACAATGAAGCTAACGATCACAGTTTGTGCCGGTACTATGCAATGTGGAACAACCCGCGCCCCGAATCTGCAACCATTGTATGATTTTTGTTCTTCTTCGTTTCTAGTTGGATGATTTGGTTGTGGTTGATCTTAATCGGGCTGGTCCGTGATGTTGCTGAGTTTGGTTTGTGATTTTTGTTTATTTACGCAGGATTTAGCGTCTGCTTCGAATCTCTCGAGCGATTCTGAGAGAAAGAGTTTCTATCGGGAGCTCGCATCGACTGCTGAATCCGGATGGGACTTTAGTACCAGATGGATGAGGTTAGTAACTTTGTGAAGTTTTTGTGGAATGTCATATTTTAGTTATAGGGATAATGGTACAAATTGACAGTTTGGGGCGGGTTCAGTGATTTATGTCCCTTACATGTCGAGTTTGGAAATTTTGCTCTACATATGAAGGGTTCTGGAAGGGTTTAATTATCCTTGTCCCCAATCTCGTCAGACCTGAAACATCGTCCCAGTCAGATTTGAGGGTTTTTGTCATTCCACTAGTATTCCACTTTTTGCAATAAGAAACTTTATATTTCGTTAATTGCAAAACCTTGTCGTGAAATCTGCCTGCTTTTTCCTTTTGTTTTCTTACAACATTGTTGGAAATATATTGAATAAAACCTTCAAAAAATTACAAGTAAAAGAATTAAATTTATCACTAAGTTTTCTTACATGTAAATTATTTATTTTTTAATTCCGAGGGTAATTATGACATTTAAATATTGGAGGTCACATGACCCATTTTTCCTCTATTTTAATAAGTTTTGACAATTTGTACAAAATTTTGAATAGTTCACTCCAAGATTTTGCAATTAAATAAAAATACTATAATTACTTGGAATTCTCATTGTTCCGTCGTTTTGTTGCAGGGATGGCTCGGATTTGACAACATTAGCCACAACATCGATTTTACCAGTTGATTTGAATGCTTTTGTGCTCAAGGTATGTTTCTATATGATACATAACATTTCTTGTGACACCTTTGAAACCGGCCGTAGATTTAAATTTTACCTTAATAACACTGTGGATGCAGATGGAACTCGACATCGCGTTCTTGGCAAAAGTCTCCGGAGACACCAAAACTGCCCAAAACTTCTCCCGAGCTTCCGAAGAACGGAGAAAATTGATTGAAACCGTGTTTTGGAACGCGAATTCAGGGCAATGGCTCGATTACTGGGTCGAAAACAACAATCATTGCGAGGTAACGTGTATTTGTTAACATCTGGGGACTAATCCTTGATTAGCGGGTACTGGCACTAGTCGGGTAGATAAGACACATGAGGACTAGTCCTTGATTAGCGCTGTGGGGCGTACAGGGGTTATGGGAACTAATCGGGGACTGACGTTGATTTGACAGGTTGAACATATGGGGTTTAATCAGAGACTGGCGCTAATCGGGCGGATAAAGCATCTAGGAGCTAATAGGGGAACTGGTGCTAGTCAGGCATCTAAGGAATAACCAAGAACTGACACTAGTCGGGTAGATAGGTCATGTTGGGAACTAATTATGAACTAATTAGAAATTAATCAAAGATTAATAAATAAATAAACAAATAATCAGAATTTAACTGGATTAGTCGAAATTTTTTAGAACACTGTTAAGAGACTTTACTGAGACAATATCTTTGGCCGGATGGCTATTGCAGGACGCCGAAGCGTGGAAACCCGAAAACCAGAATAAGAATGTCTTTGCTTCAAATTTCATACCGTTGTGGCTTGAATCATTTCACTCAGGTTTGCAATCCTTATATATATATAAAAACCCATATTATGAAGAAAATGAAAGAAAGCGAATTCAAAATATGTTTCGATAATATTATTAAATGTCAAAGACACAAGTTTGTAGAACGTTACATTTGTTTGATTAGACAATCAAATATTCGCTACCTAATGTAATTGCATGCACGAGGTAATAATCTAAATCGATAAATCAGCAAGAACTCATATATGATTCCGATTTCTTGCTTGATTTTCAAGAATCTCAACGTATTATCTATCTCGTGAATACTTGATAATGATTTTACGGTTTCTTTTGCGAAGATTCGAGTTTGGTGGAGAAAGTGATGGGAAGTCTCAAGAGTTCAGGCCTTGTTCGTGCCGTTGGCATCGCAACATCCTTAACAAATTCAGGACAACAATGGTAAAACAACATACATATGATTCTTGAAACTGTTGTGTTGGAATATGTCTTGAATCGAGACTGAACTCATTATGACCAGTATTTTAAAAAGTGCTAGGCACTGGTTAGATGGAAAGAGTCTTGTAGAGACTAATCGGATTTCGATTCTGATTGTTTATTTTTGCACATACACATCTTACTCGTTGTGACGACATTCCCCAGGGACTTTCCAAACGGGTGGGCCCCGATCCAACACATGATCATCGAAGGCCTGGCGAGATCGGGATTAGAGGAGGCAAGATCGATGGCAGAGGAAATTGCAGTGAGTTGGATCCGAACCAACTACGCCGTGTACAAGAAAACGGGTGCAATGCACGAGAAATTCGACGTTGAGAAGTGTGGAGAATTCGGGGGCGGAGGCGAATACGTACCCCAGGTTCAACACATTTCTTTTATCAGCAATACCGTCAGCACGAGGACTGCACATATTTAAGGAAAGATTGATGTTTTTGGTAATTTGTGCAGGTTGGTTTTGGGTGGTCTAATGGAGTTGTGCTGGCTTTCTTGGAGGAGTTCGGTTGGCCTCAAAACCGAAAAATCGACTGTCCTTACCTATGAATCTCTAACACAAAGACATTGTTGTTGAAATTGGACACATACATGAAAATAAGATATGTTTTGTTGAGAAAAATGTAGATTGCAGGACATTTCAGAGAAGATCACATGTTGATTCATCAAAGGTGAAATATATATAGGGGAAAATTGTAAAAATTCTCTCTATATTATTTTATTTTTCGTCTCTGTATATTGTGTTTATTACAAAAACACTCTATCTGCATTCTATTTTTTGCACCGTAAGTATATAACTTCATTAGAATAGACGAAAATCTTAGATCTACTAGAGCGTGCAACGTTTTCACTGAATCCATATATATAGTGTGGACAATTTATAAAGATAGTCATCTGATAACTAAATTCACAATACACATGAACGAAAGCGGACAATTTATGAAATTACATATATGACATTGACCTTTCTCTTATTTTAGGGAAAGATACATATTCAGATCAAGAGTTTGAGTTATTTCACATAATAGGAAAGGAAGGTACATTGTCATCATTAGTGACAAAGTGAGAACTTGACTATGATGCTCTTGTCTCCTTCTTACATCAAAATCGAATCCACAAAGGAGCCAAATTCAGTGTCAAACATAGAATCATCAATCAAATCCAAATCCATAACATGCTCATATCCTCCAAACACCATGTCGGGCTCGCTGCACGCGACAGACAATCAGATTAGGATTTACTGCTTTATTGCCGATATATATAAAAAAACATTAATGCTCAACTCTCACCATGATCGACTGGAGAAATTTCATCCCCGTCGCGTGTATCCTCGAGCTGGCCTGTGCAAATACAAACTTCCTATGTTACTCCTTGATTAGTCTCTAGAAGGCATCTAACATTATTTACAGCATGGTATTTATACTAGGAAAAATTGCGAAACGGTGCCATATTTTGTGATATTTTTGCAAAAATGTGCCACGTTGTTTCAATTCTTTTGCAAAACGTGTAAGTTTTTTGTAAAAAATGTCAAAATTGCCCTTGAAAGTTCATAACATAATTATAAAAAATAATTTAACTAAAAGATTTATTTACAAAATTCGATTATACAAGTTCTGGTTAGTAGATAAAATAGAAAAACTTTCTAAAATATCTAATCAAAAAACAATAATTCTCAACTTTATGGACAATTTCCTCTGCAAAAAAAAGAACATGACAAATTTTTCATTAACAAACAACATAACACACCTTTTTGCAAAATTGTCATACAACAAGTCACCTCTTTTGCAATTTTCCATTTATACTGCTACACTTAAACCCTAATAAATAAATATAAAAAGAACACGAAACCTTTTCTCACACCGTGACCTCCAACCATACTGCTTATAGTAATGATCAGATTAAAGTAATAATAATCGAAAATTAATCAGACAAGTAAGAAATTTTTAAAACACTGTGTACCAGCGTTTTTTTGAGAAAATATTGGAGATAGTGAAAGATACCTGCAATGTGGCCTATATTATAATTTTTAAAAGATTATTAAGTTGATTAATATCAACTTATAAATGATATAAAATTCTTATAATGGATATGAAAATTTTAATTAAATTAATGGTTTCTTCCGTGATTATTATTTGTTTGCCAACTATATTGTGTCATGATTAATATTTGACTTCATGTAGTTAATTTCTCAACTACATTGTCCTATCAATATTACTATTTAATATTTCGTCCCTTTACTAATGGTGAATTGCCAACTAACTGCTTTGTAATTATTGTTGAATTTCCAAATACCTCTTATAAATTAATGTACAATTTAATTTCTACCATAATATGTCCATTTGTTTCTAATGAATGTAAATGAAACAAAGGAACCGATCAATCTTTGTTTCATTTACATTCATTTCCAGTGGACAAAGGAAACGAACCCAATCACCATGAAGGCATAAATTTGTAAAAAAAATATTATTTATTCATGTTGTTTTGAAGATTTTTATTGAAAGTTTACAGATGTGATTAATACTACACCGTCGTTCTTGAGAGGACACCGCAACGATCTCTGCCTCGCACTATTTGTGGAGAGGTTTGTGAGATTTAGAATATGATGTAACTCAACAAAAATGTTACACCATCAGTTTTTGCAATTAAGCAATCATACCTGGCACGCCCGTGTGATGAGAAGACGGGAAAAATGCATAAGAGGGCATGACTCGAGCATTGTTCCGAATCTTGATTTCCATTTCTCAAAAAACCCTGCGAAGAAACGAACAAACCAAATCCATGACTTTGATGCATCACAAAAGTCGAAAATCTAAACTTTTGCAATTAACAAAGCATATGACAACTTATTATAGAAAGTGATACTATACCGCCAGTTTTTGTAATTATCCCTAAATAAATACCGAAACCCGAAAAGAGACGAATGTTAGGCAATCGTACCTGGCACGCTAACACAAGTTGGAGCTCACCGGAGTATATATATGAAGTTCTGAGTTCGAATCTTGATGAGTAGAATTTAAATTAAGATTCAGTCACTATGATAGATCAATCTTTCTCCTTGAAATACATAGTTGATTAATTACAATTTGTGTCACCTTGCAATATCAACCATTCCCTATTTTACTGCTCATCTATATTATGTGTATTTGTTTTGTCAATCTTTAAATGTGTACATAATAAAATAACTCGATTTTAATTTATATACGAACGGGAAGACCGTAGTTTTGATATGTTCGGATCCTCCCGTCGAAACCTGCGGTTACTATGACGACGCCCCACATGTTGTCCGTACTCGACATGCTCTGCCATGCACTCTTCAATAACTTGTACTCCGATTTACTACTACTCGTTGACGAACCTGTTCGTGGCGACGATTAAATTAGGATATTCTGAATTATTGCTGATTCATAAAATAATTGTTAGTAGGAGTCTGAGCTAGTTGAAATATTGAGCTTAAATTTGTTAAGGCTCAGCTCGACTTTATAAAGATAATCTCAAGACGTGATCAAGAAAATAGCCAAGCTCATATTTAGGTTGACTCGATTCAACTTGTTTAGTTTTCGCTATATATATATATATATATTTTTTTTTTTTAATTATGTTATTTAAAAATATAATAAATTTAATACCAAACTAGACAGCTCACGGCCCTTTAATTATGGTTGTATGCTAGCCGAATTAAGCCTCAGGATTCGGCACAGCTCGGGCTCGAACGAGTTTGTACAACCAAGTTCAAGTTCGACTCGATAATGAATAGTCAAGCTCACCTCCAGATCGGCTCACTCAATTAAGATCCTCTAGTTTCATCATAAATATTTAGAAAAAAACTTAATTATATACTATACGAGCCTATCGAGCTTTGAAAAGTTAACCTTGAGCTTAGCTCGTTTATTAAGCGAACAAAATTTTTGTTCGAATTTGACTCAAGCCCGAGCAACTCGTTAAAGGCTCGACCCGTTTACAGCCCTCGATAGCTCGACCTATAACAGAGACAATTCTAAAATATATTTAACGAATCGAGCTCAAATTAACAGTTCGTTAAAGACTCGACTCGTTTACAAACCCTACCTGTGAGCGGGGGCTCCGGCCAAGGCAAGCCATTGTCATTGTTGTGTGTCTGTCTCTCTCCGAGAAATTTTTTCCAAGTATGTTGGACGGCGCTGAACGTTTGGGCTCGGAGGACTCTCGGCTCGGTGGTGGTTTTGGTCGCCGAGCCGCACCAAGGCACGGCGATCAAGGCGTTGTCCGACGAGAAGGTCTCGCACGAACGGATCTTCTTCGGACCGGAGAAACCTCGGTCGAGGCTCTTGAAGTTCCATACTCGAACGTTGGAGTCCTCGTTCGCCGAAACTATGTGCTTTCCGTCGGGAGTGAATGTTGCGGTTATGTGACTTCCTTGTTTCATGGGACCTGCATGCATGCACATGCATGATGCAACAAAATTTAGGAGTGAGCATGAGACGGATCTGTCCGATTTTTTTTGGAACTAGTCAGGAGTGTTCGGTTTTTAATATTTAAGAACTGGGGCTGGAATCGATGAATATAAAATTGTCGGTTATAATTTGTCTCGTCATATTTATACCAAAATGATGAAGATAACTCAACACGCTGAATTTCATTAAGACTTTACATTATACAAATCAAAACATATTTGATTATAGCGAAAATAACATTTTACTACGCTTAACTATATGCTCGTTTTCACACTTTTCTACCCTAACTAATTTTTTTTCTTTTTTATTATCTTAACTTGTATTTTGGGACATGTTACTTAACCTAACTATGTCATTTTAAACAAAATTTAGCCATATACATATCAAGAGTGGGATAAACGGTGGAGATGTCACCACGCGTACCAAATCCCGTCAGTATTTTAAAGTTTCTGACCATTCTAATTAATCTCATATTAGTTATCTATTAATTAATCTTCTGTATTGATCATATTAATTAGTTTCTATTTAATATTCAGAGACATTATTCACTCTACTAGCACAAAAAGTGTTTTTAAAATATTGTACCATGCATAAAATATAATTAAGATCACATACCCTTGAATTTGCAGATGACCATTTTCTCACAAAGCACCTTAACAGATGAATCAGCAGCAGAGATCAATACTTTTCTTGGGTCATTTGGGCAAAACTGGAGGGTAAATTTCATACAATTAATAAAACCTTCAATTGTGAAATGAAAATGAAACAATAAAGGCAAATTAAGCAGGTAATCAAGAAAAAATAAACTTTATATGGCTCAATTATTACCTCAAAGCCAGTTACTCTCTTGCTTTTTGTCTTCTTCTTTTTCTTTAAATTAATGTTAGCTTCAAGATGTAATCGATTATCTGACCACCAAAAAACATTCACAATCATTAATGTTCAGCAACATAATTTTCTTGAGATTAAAAATATTCCATCAAGAAATGTATAGAATATGGAAAATTTATAAATTAAAGGTGACTGTGTAGTATTTTATTTTTGGAAGAATCCGTGACTCACATAAAATTTGTCTTTTTCAGCATTAATGAGACTTTTAAAAATGAATTGAAAAAAAAATGAAAAATACCCATCAAAATAAGAAAACAAATAATAATTATATGAAAATAATAAAATTTTAATTATTTTATTAAAAATATGTTAGGCGCTAGTAGATGGATTTGACACTTGTGGACTAGTTAACGAGAGATCAATCAAAAACCTATAGAGAACGAATTAATCCTACTAGAGGATTCATTAGACTCTATTATTTTTAAGAAATTGAATATTAACTTTTTATTTTAGGGGTAATTAAGCTATTCTAGAAAAAGTTGAAGATTACATGACTTGTGGTATGTGACCAATTTCTATCAATTTTGATAGAGTTTAATAAATGGTGCAAGAATGTTCGACTCTTCACTATAAGTTTTTGTAATAAAATCGTACATACACATGCTCCATGCCAAAATAAAATATTAATTATGCGTACCTGAATTGATGCTAACAAAATAACAGTGGCTCGACATGCCTCCCACAATTGCTTCCTGATCAGAAGAAACAATAATTAAATGGTTTAACCAATTAATTAAACAATAAATAAAATCAAACAATAATTAAGTGAAGTTTCAATATCAAGAAGTGAATTCAAGAAATCGAATAACCAAACCTTTCCATTGGGACGATAGCTCACAGCAGTAACTATTTCTCTCAAGCATATGTAATGAACAACTTGACAAGTTGGCACTTCCCATATTCGGACCAATCCATCTATTGAACCACTTATGAAGTAGTCACTGTCGGTAGGGTTGAAACTCACAGAAGTCACTGCATATATATAGGTATTGACACAATTAACACAAATGAATGTTAAATATTGGTTCGGGACAGTCTCGGTTTACTTACGATTAGTTTGACATGTTTCTCACGTAATAATAAATAATTAACTTTGTAAAAAGTTGAGGGAGTGGTAAACTTTGGTTTGGACTCACTTTATTCGGCTTTTTCAGATTTTATTTGTTAGAAAATGATTAAAATACTCTTGTTTGGCTTTCAGTTTTCTGGAACCGTGCATTTCATTTTCTTCCTCCTACCGAGAGAAACAGTTGATTTTCTCATACTTGTTAACGAATTCAGATGACTTTGAGGTTTGTGGTTGACTTTTATTACTTCTAGAAACATCAAGATGTCGTTTGGTCGGTCAAAGAAGTCGAGTCGAAGTTCTTATTGAAAACGACGACTTCTATTGGAACAACAACTTCGACGTTTATATCAGGCTGACCAAACGACCTCCAAGTTTCATAAAACTTGACGTTTTAAAAATCTATCTAAGTCAGTCACATTTCTTAAGAAGACCTCAAAGCCATTCGAAGCCCTTAAATATGTCATAGTCAGCCACATTTCCTGTGAAGACCTCGCTTGGAGTCATTTTTAAAATTTAAACATGGTTGTTTTATTCATTTCGTAACAGATAACAAAAATGAACAAATGAATTGAATCTTACTTAAGTTGAGTAAACAAACTTCAAAATTAACAAATGTAATTAATTGAGTATTCAAAAGTTGAGGTTCTTACCGTAATTATTATGTGAGAAAACGTTGAGGCACTCATTGCAACCCACTTTCCACATTCTAACAGTTTTATCAGTCGAAGATGATAGCAAATTCTGAACCAAATACCAAATGATGTGTTAGTTTTTATGAAATTGAGACATGGTTAACAAATTCCAAGACAAGCTATTTAAAAGGGAAATATCAATTTTTTACATTTAAGTATACACATTTTGCACCTGTTGGAATTGATTTTGACAAAATTAAGAGATTAATGAACTTTTAATTTGTCTCATTTTACTCGGTTTGTTAGGTTTTTTATCAGCAAATCAGGTAAACGACATGTTCTGGATCGATTTTTGGGAAAATGTGTTATCCAACTTAAGACCTCACATGTGTTAGTGTGAGCTCATACCAAAATCACAATATTTTATTTCCTTCTCCTACTAATAAAAACAATTGATTTTCACACAATTAACGATTTTGAATGAGTTTGATGTCTTCATAAAATGTACCTGACTTCCGACTCTTTCTATGACGCCAAGTTTCGTGCAACTAGGAGACCATTTGGCCCGTCAAAATCCAAGAGAAATTTGCTACTTTCAGTGGATAACTCGGGATGAACCTAGACTTCCAAATCGCACGAAACTTAGCATTTCAAAAATGTTTTGGAAGTCAGCTACAACTCTTATGCATATCAACCGTTTCCATCAATGTAAGAGAGAAAAATGACACCACTTTGAAAATCAGAATATCGCATAAAGGTATTTTAGTCATTTTATAATCAGACAAAAAAAAGTCTAACGAAACATAGTAAAGTAAGACAACGCAACTTCCCCACCCCCTCTTTTTTTCCAAAGCCAACCGCAGTTACATGCAAAAACACATATGCATACTCAATGTTTTAAAAAATCTTTTACTTGTCCGATTAATCCTCAATTGGTACCCAATTTACCTTCTATAATTTTTTATTAATCCTTCAATCCGAATTATTTTCTGATTAATTCTTAATTAGTCTTCGTAACATCCTCTCCGTTCGACTAGTTCCTAACATTTTTAATAACCCGCAAACACGAAATTTAAAAACACTAACCCCTTCCTTGCTCCACGCGAGATCCAAGACATCGCTCGTATGCCCCTCGAACTCGTGCAAGGGATTCTCCGAAATCCAAAACACCTTGGGAGGAAGAACCGCACAAGCCATGTCCTTGGACTTCTTGAGCCTCTTCATCTTCTCCTTGTTGGCGTCGAGGGCGGCGAGCTTCGAGGGCTGGTTCATTGGGAAGTAGAGGCACGAAGAGTCATCCGCGGGGATGTCACTCTCGTCGAGCCTCGCGTCCTCGCTCACCTCCCAAACCCTTACGGCCCCGTCTCTTCCCCCGCTCGCAAGGTATTGCCCGCCCGAGCTGAACTTCATCGTGAGGACTGATCCGTAGTGTGCCTCGAAGTCTTGTCGGGTGTAGAGGGAGGTGAGCTCCTTGACGTTTTTCTTGAACGGGTTGACCCGAACTCGTGTCATCGCGGGTTTCTGGCCCGGGAGGGTGACGAGCTCGTCCGCCTTGAAAGAACCTGTTAAAGTCTCATGTTGAAAAGAAGTGAAATAGATTAAATGTGAGCTGGAATGGGCACATGATAAGTTCATATCTACTATTCCACCACATCGAGAATATCGAATCTTCACTGATATCAGAGTATTTTTTCTCTCTGTGAGAATGATAGCAGAACGGTTTTAGTGATTCTCGTTCCCTTCTTCATCATATCGGGATACCAGATACTCGTTGGGTTTGATGATATTTAATATTAATAGTTTAAGCGACAACTTATCAATTTGAGCTTTTAAGTTGATCAGATTTCTAACATGTTACCAAAGTTTTGTTTCTCTCTCGCGGTTGCACATGGGGACCTATTTCTTGTCTGGGGCCGGAATTTTTTGTGATCTCTAGTTTGAGCTTGCTATTATCAGCTTGAAATTTTACGTGGATCGAAATTCAAACACAATGTCAAAGAAAGAATGGTCTATCTCTGTATCGACCCACTTGCAAATCTTGTCACATGAAAATAGAAAATTCAAAAATAAAAATGTCCTAATTCGATTTGTATACAGGGATGTACTATGTTCTTGTCAGTTTAAGAATTTTTGATAATCCCTAGTTTGAGTCTCCGCTAAAGGTCGGCTTGTTTCTCTATCAACACACACACTCTTTTTACCATTTGTTTCGAGTTCAAGGCACATGGTCCACACTCAGATCTCTTGTCTGGAAATTAGAAATGATATTATAATTTGATCGGAGCCTCTACCTATTAGTTTGAGTCTCCGCTAAAGGTCGGCTTGTTTCTCTATCAACACACACACTCTTTTTACCATTTGTTTCGATTTCAAGGCACATGGTCCACACTCAGATCCCTTGTCTGGAAATTAGAAATGATATTATAATTTGATCGGAGCCTCTACTTATATCAACTCGAACTTTCATATGAATCGAGACTTCACATTGTACCACGTCGAAAATGCACTAACGGTAAGAATTCACAATAAATCCACCATACTCATAAAAGAGTGCAGAAATATCAGAGTCTCACGTAGATAGGACATAAATCATAATACTTTATCGTAAGAGTTTAAATAACAAGTTTGAGCTCTTACCGCTCCCGCCCCTGCTCGGAATCCAAACTTTAGAGCTCAACCTCTTCATCCAATTCCTCTTGGCCGACTTCTTCTTCTTCAACTCCGCAACCCTGGCCTCGTCCTCTCTCCTCAACAGTTGCTTCACCAAGTTGGTCGAAAAGCTCGTCTCGAACTCCTCCACACTGATCACCCTATTCGATCCCAACTCCCTCAACGCCCCGATCTCTCCCCCCATAACCTCCACGACATACTCCAAATGCCCCGCCTCGTCGCCCAAACGCTTCA
>JAYMTP010001094.1:0-26473 GCA_036897365.1 Geranium brycei | reverse complement strand
TGTTTCGGGTTTCTGGTCGTCCGAAAAAATCGATGGTGTGATTTGAGAAACGGAGGAGATTATTATATATTGTGTTAGTTTTTTTTCTAGTTCTTTTGGGACTTTGAGAGTGTTAGATTTTCTAGTTCTTTTGGTGCTCGGAGAAGTAAAACACGTGTCAGCTTCCTATTGGTTTTCCCAAGGCAGCAAGATGTATAAAACGGCACCGTTTCATACATAAAAGTACACCAAGTGGAATGTTGTCATAATTATGTACCAAATTGTACCCACAAGAAAATATTATATTGGGTTTAATTAATAAAAAAAAGTAGACAGTATTTGACACTCGAATTTATGTCTGAGTAATCCAACATTTTCTATTTTACACGAATTTAATACACAATTCTCTCTAAAACTGTTCAAGAATTTTCTAAATGTTAATTACAAAAGTTGTCGACTGGATTACAAATTATTAGGAATGCTAAAAACTTTCGATTCCGACAAGAATCTAATATCCCAATCCAACACAAATAAAAAATGCGAATTACTAGAACTTTCTTAAACCGATAAGTTAAGAAACAAAATCACTAAATCAAATCGTTGCATACTAACACATGTGAAAAAGATGTGAATGATGTATTTTTTTTTCTGATCTCAACTCGTAAGCAACGTTCTAAAAATTCTCAACTTGTCTGTCTAATTTAATTCTTATTTACTTTTTAATTAATTTCTGATTAGTCTTTCAGAACGCTCTTTCTGTTTACCAGCGCCTAACATATTTAAAACAACACCCATGAGCACCTAAACCGGAAATAAAATAACACTCGATTCAATAAACAAAGCACACCAACTAGCAATAGTTAACATTATTTCCTCAGAAAAATGTCAAATTTAACACTATCAACAAAAGGGAGATTTTCCCACAAACATATCATCCTCAACAACTTGATTTGTCAAGAGTCATACAAATTTACATATTATGAAGAACTCTACCGTAATAATCAACATGACGAATAAATATATACTAACCCTACTGTAACTGTCACCTTAAAATTCCTCTTTCAGAAGCTAACCTGTTAATTCACAGAAGAGAACCATAACACCAGCCATGGTGTTGTCGTCAGGTACCACCAGCTCCCGCCGTGTAATGAGGTATGTTGATTCCACCTCCCTTGACTGACACGGTATGGCACTTGGCCGAGCCGGCCCTGCACGCGAGGTTAGAGTCGAGAAACACGACCACCACCGTGATGTCGTCATGGAAGTGGCGCCGGACTCCCCGGTCGATCTTCTTCAGATCCGTATACCTCATCTCTCTCTTCTTTGCCGCCTCCTGCATTGCCGTTTTCACTAGCCTTCTCGCACTTCCCTGTATGACGATTGGCGGATAAAATAAATATTTGGGGATCATAATTTTACTCGACTAGTGCATCTACTATGATTTCCATCGACTAGTGTTCTAAAAAACGATTTCTAGGAACTAATCAGGTAATCAGACAAGTCGGAATTTTTTAGAACACTGAATAGACTAATAGTTTTAAATATAGCAGTATAAGTAGTTTGTGTTTCATATTGAAGAACAAAGTGAATGTTTTATTGAACAATTTTTTATCAGCAAAAGAGCAGTAAATCTTAATCTAATTGTTTGGGCTAAGATTTGACCGGGTTTTCAGTTATATGGAGGTACTGTTCTAAAATACGCTAGGCACTAGTCGGGCGGATAGAGCCTTAATCAGAAATTAATCGGATTGTCGAACTAATTGAAGATTAATATGGGACTAATCAGGCCAGTCAGAAAATTTTAGAACACTATATAGATATAGCACACATAAGTATTATAAAATGAATCTTACGCTGCGTGGATGATTCTGAACTATGTCGACCGCTTCCTGATTAGTAAGGTGTTCCCAAAGCCCGTCAGATGCGAATATTACGAATTGATCAAGCGGTTGCAGTTGGTGCACGGATATTGATGGTTCAGAACTCAATATTGGCTTTTTGAAAGGCTCGCGGAGGCGGAACTTGGCGTATAGAGGTTCCCTATTGAACTCGGCTTTCTTCAAATATACATCGCCTATAGATCTAGTTATCTGCAAGGTATAGCATGCACATAAGTATAGGGTTGTTCGTTTTGGGCCAAGAACTAGGCCGAACAATACCCAAAAAACTGAGAACCATGAATAATAGTTCGGCTTTGGTTATATATTTTAGTAAACCGGTCAACTACGGTCTGGATATGGTTCTTATCAGCTAAAGCCTAAAACTGACGATTAACAAGGGAAGGACTGAACCGAAATGGTCTATAACTATAAAGTTAACTTTCAATTTTGAATGCATGCCAGTGACCAGTGTTCTATTAAACACTAGGTGCTAGTCGGGCGGAGACAGCCTTTTAAGGACTAATTGGTGTCGAGATAAAGGTTGGCCGGGTGTGACGATTCAAACGGACTGTTTGGGTGTTGTCCTTGCCATAAAGAACCCAGTCCCAATTGATTCTGTTTTTGGTGCTGTAATAGAAGATTGTATGGGATTAATTATTGAAACCCATTGTGAGGGTGTTTGTTTCTGTAGACGTTCCACTAATATGGTGGCGCATGCCCTTGCTCGGGAGGCATTAATCCATGCGGATTGGGAAGGCGGAGCGGAGGCTATCCGCTCCGAGCTATATGTGCTGTTCTTGACTGATGTGGGTTAGGCCTTTTATAAAGTTCTGTTGGGTTCAAAAAAAATCGGAGATTAAACGGAAAATAAATAGGATTGAAGGATTAATCGGGGACTAGTCGGGGATTTTTAGAGCACTGTCTATGACTATAGTCTATAACTTAGTATGGCATGGAAATCCGAATGTCTTTTATTTCATTATGTTCAATTTGGACAAAAAACTGAGCCCAGACCTAGAACTAGACCGAAGCAATTAAAATTGCATAATTGATATGAAAATAAGGTTCAAATGGCTGATTGAGCCCACAAACCTGGCCCAAAATGAAGGCCCGTCACATTAATGTTCGGTCCGATTTTAATCGAAGAACTACCCGATCATTGAGTCGGTTGTAACCAGTGTTCTGAAATACACGACTTGTCCGACTAATTTTTGATTAATCTCCGATCAATCCTCTATAATTCCCGAATAATCCTTTAATCCAATTTATTTTTTGATTAATCCCCAAAAGCCCCTCGCCGCCCAACTAGCGCCTAGCGTTTTCTAAAACACTGGTTGCAACCAATCTGAATTCCTCCATCGATCCCAGATCATCGATTTCTTACTCAAACAATCTGAGTAACAGGAATATGACACCCCTACACATAACTAATAAGATAGGTATAATTTAAATGAGAATCAAAACAAGTACCTGTATGAGGCCCTTTACGCGCCAAACATTGTGCTTTAAAACTACAATCTTCGAATCTTCCGGGTGCATGGAATGCAACTCCTGCCTCACAGACTCGATGCTCGCATTATGCTCCGCCGACAGCTGAATGGCCAAAACCTCCCCTGTCGCCTTCACTGCTCTTCCCAGGACAGCTCGGGAATCACCGAGATTGGCAATGTAGAGGGCTCCGCCACAGACAACGCCAGCCAGGCAGCACGATCCCACCGCTGCAATCTGAGGGTTCATAGGCCATTGTTTGGTAACAACTGCAAGAAACCCGTCTTCCGTCGCTTGGAAAGCCTTCCGTATCACATCCGCCGACATAGACTGTTGCTCGGAAGTAAACCCTGGAAACAAAACAACATAAATCACGATAATGTTACAGAAATTATTTCCACCATCCCAATATCTTATTATAACAGTAACATGTAGTTTAGAAATTTGACTGTCGGATATTGAAACTTATGATTCTAATGATGCATTTCGAGTAGTGTTCTAAAAATTGGGTCAGACAGCCACCAGGGCGGAGAAGTTTAGAACACTGATCCGGTTTCACATAATCGAGTGGCTTTAGTCGGCTAGACGGATCTAAGCAGAATTAAGCGAGTCTAGGAAGACCTAGGCAGGTTTAGACTATTTTATTTTTAAAATTTGATTTCTAAAATAAAAAATAAAATAATTTATACTAATAAATACTTTTATTAATTGTGAATGACATGAAAATAACAAATATTAAGATATTTTTATATCCTAAATATTTATTATCATTTTTATATATAAAAGATCAAGTCCATGGAAAGGACGCCTCTTGAGGCGTCTGGTTCAGGAGCGTCTTTGACATTGGTTTCGCCGGGTAGGCCACAGAGGTGTCGGATAGGGTTACAATTCATATTTTGGTTGTGTATATATAATAATCTAATTGATAAAAAAAAACTGGCGAAAACAAATTCGATTACTCCAATTAATCCTCAGAGTTCCTATTTGCCCAACTAGCATTTTTTATAACACTAATTTCAAGACAATGAGATATTCAGGTAAAATAAATTCTGAACTCCATAGAATTATCTGTGACCATTATGTTAGAGATAGTTAATTGACTGAATTAATATTCCATTATTTTCAAAATGCCCATTATATCATAAAATTCTACCTTTACCCCTAAACCTCACCTAGGATTCAAACATCTAATCTCTTACTAGAATTAATACGTAATTTATGTTACCGTGAATATATAATAACAATCATAAGCTCCTAACTTCTTCCCATTTACTCCCTCGCTCAAACTCAGCTTAAATACGCTATCCTGGTTCATACTCCCATCAACCAAACGAATGAAAATCAAGACTCGACAAGAACAAACACGTTCATAAGCAGCTATTGCAATAACGAGGAAGAGACTCACTCTTAAGATGCTGAAAGAGGTGCTGGTTGACATAGCGCGACGTCTCGGGTCCACCATGCCCGTCATAGACACCAATGAAGGTACCATAAGGGCCGGACTCATCCAAGCTCAAACTGCCGGACTCAAGCTGACTCTGGTCCTCGAGTAAATTATTAGCCTGGACTACCGCCATCGAGAACTCACCATTGCAGTGCTGCCCGCTGTCTTTGTACCACAGCAGCCCGTCTTGGCGGCCTCCAGCGTCCGCACCCTTACGAGCGTATCGATCTGACCTTGGCCAGAAACAGGCCTCGAAATAGTTCATCAACCCTGATAGCATCCCTCATCTCACCAAATTCTCCACATTTGAAATAGACTTTGAGAAGCCAAATTTGACACTACAATTCCAAAATCACAAATTTCAGGCACCAATTTCTTCTATCTAATATCTATTCCCTGCTCTACTCCACAGCACAATACATATACACTGCAGCAAAAAAACACAAACAATCCAAAACACATAAATTCAACACCCTCAACAAATGAGAATTCAACAGATCATGTAAATGACAAAATAAGCCGCATTTTGAGATATTATAACCAATCAGAAATTGAACCCCAGTGAAGGGTTTGATCAGGTCCTACAATCTGAAACCCATCTGGGTTCAACAAAAAATCCACAGATACATATATAATTTTGGGGTCAAAGCCACCTTTTCCCAAATTTTCTCTGGTCAGCAATTCAAAAAAACCCCAGGAAGTCCAACAATTCACATTGAAAAAACAATAACCCAAATCCAAAAACAAAGCAACAATCAGCAACAAATTCAACCTTTTCTCTTCCAGATAACACAATTCAAAACACCCAAATTAAAAAAAAAAATAACACAGAGCTCACGAGAGGCTCACCTGTTAACTTTGACTGGTTCCTGAAAGCAACCCAGAAAAGCAAAACACAACCAAACACTCTCTTCGATCTGGAAAATCCCAAAAATCTCATGTGGGTGTCCCCAGAAACACCAGATCTGTGGAACCAAGCGAACCAGTGTAGAAAATCTGAGGTCGGTGAAGCTCGAAGAAGAAGATAGATTTTGAGATGTAGAAATTGGGAAAAAAAACACAGAGCTTCTCAATTCCTCAGCAATCAAGCTCCGTAAAATAGCAACAATGGAGAGAGATTGGAGCCAGCAAAGCAAAAGGTCCACAGCTATGGGCTCCACACAGCCATGGTCGTCGAAAGAGAGAAATTATTTTTTTTACCGAGCTGTGTGGGTGAGACTGGAGAGAGAGAGGGTCAATGAAGTTATGTAGGAGGAATTATACTGTGCACGGCAGGTACATGGAAAGCTTTCGTGCAGTACGGTTCGTGTGGTGACACGTGGAGGATACCGCCAGCTGGAGCTCGCTGTTTGGTTCTCACCCGAATGATTAATTGGATAGCACCAGTAGGGCCCACTGGTTCTGTACACGTGTCCAGTTCTCGAGGCGGTTGCACGTGTGTTCTGTGCCTCGTGTGGTTAAGGGCTTTAAACTGGGATTTTAATATTTTATCGTTAAACGAAGTCTCTTACTTTCTGGTTACTCACGCCTTCAACGTCTAAAAAGTAAAAACATACATTAAAAGAATTAATTAATATTTAAAATAAAAAAATTTTAAATAACCTTTTTTTCGTTTAAAAAATATAAGAAAAATGGATAATATTTATATAAATGTCATAAAAACCGATAACATTATCCATATGGAAAAAATGGTATCTCTAAATTATATGATATTATATGTTCTATCTTATACTATATTAATTTATTTTTAATCATCATGTCCATTTTTTTCTTCTATCTTTCTTGTAGTGTAGTATATATATGGGGACATTTTAATACCCTTTTTCTTTCTTTTGGATATAATTTCAATATATTAATCTATATAGGTTAGTCAATTGCTTTTAAAAAATGGACAAGGGTCATTGTCAAGGGCTTAAAATTTCTTAAATAGATTAGCATCATCTAAAGAAATTCAATTCCCATCTTTATGTTCTGTTGAAATGCATGGGCTTGGAATAGTCCACATTCCAAGATGCACATGTTTATCGTTTTGTTATGATTTATACAATGTTAAGGGCATGTGAGAGTAAGTCAATACCTAATTACAAAATTAACATGATAAATTCTTCAAAGTTAGTGAGAATTGAACCCTAAAAGATTTGTTGTTTATTTTAAAAGTAAACCGAGATATGTTAAGGAAGGTACGAAACAACGGCCTCCATAAAACTAGATGGGACATACCCCTCACCCATAATCCAATCAACATGAACAAGGGAACATCTGGCCAAAACAACGTTCTAAAAGATTTGTTGTTAAACACACTCATAGTAGTGGAATATGGATAGTAATGAACATCGAGAGTTGTAGTTCAGCTTGTTTGTGTGGATAATAACGTGGCAGATTTGAGGCATATTCAATAATTCTCAGTTTTTATTTGCCAGATCGAAGATACTGAATTCTCATCTGGTTTGGAGTTTATTGTCTCTCTGTAAAATAGAAATGAGGCGGATTCTAAACAAGAATCTCATGAAATCGTGGATGTAGAATTTCCGTTGAGTTCAATTTTTCTTTTTTTGTCAAATCTACTTGTTTTTACACGGGTCGGTTAACATAAATGTTTCTTGTTATAGTTTATTATAATTAAATATATTACTCATGTATCGTATTTTTACTAAATTTCTTATTTAATTAGCTTGCATATAATTTGAAATTCTTTTAAGATATTATTTAATAAATAATTTGCTTCAGCTGTCCAGCGTAATGCCGGTTTAGTTGTTTAGTAATATTTGTGTTTTTTCCCTAAAAAAACATTTAGATGATTGTTTTCATAATTTTGCTTTGTTCATTCATGTTACTCAACTAAAATAATTAATTAATTAATCTAATTACCACATAGGACCGCTAGCTTAAGTTCTATGACTTGTTTCCATGAATTTTTTCTTGTCCAATACTTTGAATATTTCATTAATTCCAAAAATCATATACAATGTCACATACAAATTAACAATAATATTATATGATATAACATTGCAAAAGGGTTAATATAGCTTTCTTCAACCTTTTCGTCTCGTGCATGCATTTGGAACATAACATGTGTAAAGAATAGACATTATTATGAGTTGCTTAAGACATTATGGTATGTTGGTTCCTCATTAATTATATCTATGTGTTTTTTCTCGAAACCTAACGTTGATGCATGAACCTCTTTCGTTAGCAAGTTTTGTTTTTGCATTTAATTCGATCGTATCGTTTGGGCAGTTCCCAAATATGCAAAATGCCATGGAAGCCTTTTGTGAAAATTTCCTTTGCTGCCTTCAATTATGCATGCTTTGGTGTTCATGAAAATTATTGTCGATTTTTCGACCATAAAAACACCAAAAATCACATATTTTATTATGAGAACTTTTATCAGTATTTTAAAAAAAATGTTAAAAGCTGGTTGAACAAATAAAATTTTTGAAGAGTAATTATCAATGAACTAATTGGAGATTAAGTGGGAACTAATCAAAGGATTAATCATATACTTTTCCGTCAAAATCATGTATACATGTTTTATTATCACTATTAGAAATCTTCTCTTATCCGACTAACCTAAATTTGGTATAATTTAAAATATCTAACTAACTTTATGTTAGTCGGGTATGCCCCAGAATATCCGAGTAGCATTGGTATTCGTTGGGTATTTAAAAATATACCCCATTAACCCAAAGCCAGTTGAGTATATATTCGAAAGACAAGGAGTGATTTTGGACCAAAAATGGGGAGAATGTGCTCGAATGACAAATCATAATTTAGATGATGGAGGACTAAACCTGATTAATGTGAAGAGGTACAAGTTAGTCGAGTATAATAGACCATACCCGACTACCCCAAAGCCAGTTGGGTAGGTCTAATATATATGACTAACTTATACATCCCGGGTATACTAGACCATACTCGCGCATTGAGCAATGTCGCTCAATGTCTACTCGAGCTTGATCATTACCGATTAAGAAGAGTCGACTGACCATACCCGACTAATATCCAGTCGTATATAAATACCCAACTGGTTAGCGGATGAAGTTTGCAATCAATGTTTTTAGCCGGTAGAAAAGACTTTTTGTCGGAGTGAGGTAAAAGATAATAATAATCGAAGCCTTGATGTGACATGATTAATCACCCCCATGTCCTAGCTATCGTACAGGGACACACATTTTTTTAACGTGCAATTTGGCTTTTTATGGTGTGTTATCTTCTTGTGTCGATCAATGGTTGAAAAATAAAAAACGTGGTTCACGACTTCACGCTATAAAGATTTATTTAATTCCTTGTTCTTCGCCGGTTGCTTGCAGGAGGATCATTGCTGTATATAGGGAGGTACATGCACATTATTTAGTATAGAGGTATAATCTAGATGGATTGAGATTTGAATGTATCATTTCAAAAAAACTAGTTAAACTTGAATTCAGCTCGATTTCATATTGCTAAAATATTAATTTGTTTCTCATTCTAATTTAAGAAATCTATTGATGCATACAAAATAAATTTAGTTTAATTTGACTGTATGTGTGTGTGTTCATTCAATGCGTTATAAATATTTTGTAGATGTTTTGCGGGGATTCATCAGTCAGTAGAGATGGAGACCGTGTGTGTCAGATAAACTATTTGGTGGATCAAGGTTAACCATTGAAGTCAGGTAGTGGTGGAGATTGAATGTCTTCGAGTAGTGGAGGAGATCACAGGTGATAAAAAACTACATACTCAATTGGGGGTATTTTGGGAGATTGCAGAAGAATTATAGTAGCTTTGCATTTCAGGTTTTAATTAATTTTTCTCCTAAATCGAGTAATTCGGCAGCTCACGAGCTAACCAAATTTGTCTTAGTTCATATGGATTAGAATTATGGTGAGGGGTTTGTCCCGCTATTTTTTGCTAAAATGGTCCGACTTGATGCCAATCTTTGTTAATGAAGGTTCTCATATTAAAAAAAATTCATTATAAATATTTGTAAATAATATTCTTGAGTCGGCTCGTAAGCATGTCAAAACTAATAAAATTTGAGCTTGACTCATTTACTAATGAATTTTAATCTTAAATTCAACTATTTGGCTCAAGTTATTTAAGTATAACAAATTTTAATAGAATATTCAATAAAATATAACGACCCGTTCCAATTTAATTTGTTACCTATTTTTCTGAATACATGATTCTCATGTTATATAGTAATACAATTATATTAATTAATATCAAGTTAAATAATTCAATTCCATTAGTGTTTGGGTGGATTAACCAGCAAAAATAAAAAAAATAAATTTGTCAAAGCCTAACAATTCCAAAACGAGGAAAAGGGCTTTAAGAAACCAAATGCAATGTTTTATCATTTTTATTATTGGTGATGGGAATGGGAAAACTAAGACATGCCCTTTTACCTAACCAAAACACATTATAATTATATACATTTTGTTAAATTCCAAGAAAATAATTTTCCATTAAATTATTGAGAGCTGTAGCTAGCTATCAAGCCCTAGAAACTCTAAAGAGCCATGTGAACACAACAAGACATGCCCTAAATCAATAGTACTCATCCCCACCATTTATTTTCCTACTATAAGCTCCATTAATGTGACCCCTCAGGTGTTCCATGAAATTCCTGAGAAAATCCAAGAAAATGCAAGCTTGCACAAGAGATTTGGGGTTTTGGAACTGATTGAGCTCAAGTTGATCATAAATTTTATGGGTCCTACTCTTCTTTGACAATAATATGATGATGTTATTGATTAATAAAGAACCTTATGGTCCATATTGATTGATTAAATGAGTGAAATATTATCAAAAAGTGAGTTTTATTTTTCCCTTCTGGTGCATGCATGCATGGTGGGTCAGAAATCACTTGGACACTCATAAATCCAAGAAAAAACATGCAGAAGCTATGCATCTGAGTTTGATTATAATGTCTCAACCACCAAGCCCATCGATCAATGATTCGATATGGATAATAATGTTATAGGTTGTTGTTCTTTCAACTCAATATCAAATCTTTGAAAAGTTTTGAGTTCAAAAATGTCATGTCTTTGGTGAAAAACAGTGTACTCAGTTTAAATTATTTGTGTGGACCAATTTATAATATTATTTTTATCCATAGTTTTCACTTGTTGAGAACTCGATTAATTTGAGTTTGTAGGTAAATCAATCCACGTGTAAGAAATATAGTCTTTTAATTATTTGTTGATTGGTCTGAAAATTTTGTATCATTAGTTTATTACTCTACGTATAAAAATATATTTTACTGTGTAAGAAATTTTAGCTGATATTATCGATTCACATATAAAAATATAATTTAACATGTGAAAACTTTGGTTAAACTCAATTCGTGAATATTATTGATTAATGCGTAACATATATTAAAATGTATATTATAAATTTGTATATTATATCTTCCTGCTATTTGTCATTCACTTTGTTTCATATACAAATGTGTTGTTTACTTGTTTTTACGTCCCGACATATAAAAGTTCAAAAGCACTAAAACATTATTCGAAATCACTAACATATATATGGATATGTTCATAAGACTTTTGGAGCTAATTAAGACAATTAATAGGACTTGTATATATACATGGGTTTCATGGGAATGTCGTCGTGTTTACATTTATCATATGCCTCTAATGATATTTTTTTCCTCATTAATTGAAAGGTATATATGTTTTGAGTTCATATTCCATGCAATTTTTTTGTTCTAGAAGTCAATGAAAAAACTAAGCTTAGAGCTTTTCTTGATCCATTACATCATATATAGTCAACACTGGCTTGAAATGTATAGTTTCCATCTTTGAACTCAAGTTTTGAGTTCAAAGATGTCATGTCTTCATTGAAGAACAATGTACTTGGTCTGAGTTATTTGTGTGGACCAATCTACTATTGTTTTTATCCATAGTTTTCACTTGTTGATGAGAGCTCAATTAATTTGAGTTTGTGGGTAATATTGATCTACGTGTAAATATACAGTCTTGTATAAAAGAGATATTGGTGGATGTGAATTTTTTTCTATGTATTATTAGTTTATTACTTACGTTAAGAAATATTAGTTGATTTGAGTTTGTGGATATTATCGATTCACAATTAAAAGTATAATTTAATATGTCAAAATCTTTGATTGGTGTGTAGAATTTAGTCAAATATATATATGAAAAATTTGTCTATTCTATCTTTATGATTTCGTGTCATTCACTTTGTTTTATTCACAGATTTATTGTTTGTTGTGGCCGACATGTAAAAAATTCAAAAATACTAAACATATCAATGCAGGGGTAGCACTCAAGTACAAACATGGTAGAATGTCCAAACGTCTGAACTTCTACTAGGCGTTGAATCCGCGCGACACGTGTCAACAAAGTTCTACCGCAGACATTTTTAAGGTTCTACCGGTCCATCATGTTCTATCATTTCGCACTAACTTTCTACCGAGGTCCATCACATTCTATCATTTCACACTACATATTCTACCGATTCGGACGTTTGGACATTTCCACCCGATTTGTACCTGATTGCGATGATATATAAAATTTATTTGAAATCACTGGCTAATATATGGATGTGACCTGTATATATGCTTACATTTATCACATACATCTAATTTTATTTTGTTGAGGCATTGGTTATGGCCCCAGACATTGGTTACTTTTAGTTGGCCATTTATTCCCAGGCATTGGTTATTTTCTTACCGACCCTGGCTGGCTACCTTGATTAGTGATGCCCTCTCATCCCATACTCCATTGAGAACACTGAATACAATGAACCCTACCTTCGATTCATACGTCGTTCTATCCACTCCACCCGTACTCACACCCTTCTTTTCTTCCTCCATTTATCCGGGCCAATGGCAACGTTCTATGTAAGACTCTGTATGAGTGAGTATAATGACTGACTGGTGCAGCTTTTCTATGCTTACCACTTCCAACCGGTTAACACATGTAGCATGAAAGCATCCAATTGCAGTGAGATGCCCTCCGAATAATTCAAATCGAAGCAATTGGATGTCCGCCCCGGGCCTAGACGACATGACCGATCAGTAGAAATATTCCAGCACTCCGCCTTTGTCACATTGTGCATGTCACTGGCGAGATTGTGGTATAGGATGTAACTTTCAGTTTCAGATATTTGAAGCTGGGATATCTTATTGGATGTGAAAACGTCTGAGTTGAAATGCAACATGATTCACAAAAATATGTTAAAATATATTAAAAAGTAAAAAATGTTGTTAAAATGAATTTTTTACTGTTAATATTTTTGAAAAATATTATTTTATAAAAATTAATATTGAAATCAGTTTTTTATTTGATTACGCCGTTCGTTTAGTTTGTTGGCTTTTGTTGGCTTTAACTGTTATCTTATAACTTTCTTTTGACATTTGTTGTTTTATGCGTTAATTAGACATGGTTTCGTAACATGTTTTGTTAAGTCGATTCAGTTATTACTATTTTATATTTCGAGCGACATTTTTATAATACTTGTGAGAGATGGACATGTTATTTTTGGGTTTATGTTATATTATTTTTCACATGAAGTTTCTATATCGTGTGCTCAAAGGTTGCACCGCGCGGTGCCCCACCCTAATTATTAATAATTAATAGTTTCATAAAAGATTTTAAAAAAAATTTGTTGAAGCCTTTGTAAATTTGTTGAAGCCCCAAATTAAAATAATAGAACACCTCCTTATTTTTATTGAATAAGGTTAATTTTTTTAGAAAAAACACCCGAAAACAAAGAGTATCAAAGAAGAAAAATCATAAGATGTGATTTTTACCCATGAAACACATACAGTATCTTATTCTAAAATTGACAACATGAATGCATATATTGGAAAATACAATATATAAGATATGTCTATGCATATATTGAATGCATCTATTATGGATATGTTATTTCAATTTAATATAAGATTTAATAATAGAAAATACATATATGTTATTTGTGAAAATTAAAAGAGAAAAAAAAGTTATGTGAAATCTTTAGTAAAGGGAAAATTGTAAAAGGTCTCTTAATAATTGTTTTTTTCACTCTTCATCCACTGTATTTTTACAAAAACTCTCTCTCACTCATGTTCAAATTTGCACCGTCTGTGTAAATATGTGAAAATTAACGAAAGTGTCAATTAAGTGTTGGACGATTGAGTTAGCACGTTTAGGGGTGGGCATGAGTCCAGAACCGAACCGGACCGATCAAAAATTGGACCGGACTAAACTACCTGGTTCTCCATTTTAAGAACCAGAACCATTATCTACGGTTCTCGGTTCTCTAGTCCCGGTTCTAGTTCGGTTCAAATTCGGTCTCCGGTTCTGTTGCTAAAGTGTCCATTCCTAAACACGTTTGAGTTAACACTTAATTGACATTTTTATTAATTTTCACGGATTTTTATAGACTGTGCACAAATGAACCTGAATGAGAGAGAGTTTTTGTAATAATACAGTGAATGAATGGAGAGTTTGAAAAAAAAAATGTAATTATAAAAACACATTTTGCAATTTTCTGTTTATTAAACGTATCACATTAAAAGTGTGTTTAATTTGCAAAAGAGCTCTAGTCGGAGAGATTGATGTGTGAATGTGATTAGGGCTGGCCAAAATTGACCGAGGACCAACTAGACCGGTCGAACCGAGCGAACCACGGTCACAAAAAACCGGACCATCAAATTATCGGTCTCCTTGGTCGGTCTGTAACAGGACCGAGTAAGCCTTTGGTCGGGTCACGGATCAAAACACATGAACGGTTAGTTAAACCAATTAGACCGGACCGGAATTAATTACTATATCAATGGTGGATGTGGTGGCAACTGTCCATCCCTCCACCGTACACAGCTCCATAAATGTCCAATATGATGCCACAGCTCCAACAATGTCCAATATATATAGTTTGAGTGTGATTAATATTGCGTGTGCACTGAATTTGGAGATTTCAGGATAGTAGAAATATTTGTTCCTTAGTTTTAGGAAATGGTGCATGGTATATAGTTGTATTGGCTTCTACTGCTTGTATATGTCTATGTCTTCCTTTGCTTGCATACGTCTGGCAAGTTGCAATCTTGTAACTGCATTAGCACATTTTGTGACAATGCATTACTTATCTTTTTCTTCTTCTTTTTGGTAACATTGCGCTTTTAATTTGACCCCAAGTTCTGATATCTAGTAGTGTGATATTTACAGAATGGCTTTAAGTGGAGGAGCTCCCCCAAGAGGAAGTGCAGCAGCTGCTGCCAGCATGCGTCGGAGAAGAACCACAGGTGGTGGAGCCGCAGGAGGAGCTTCTGGAACCATGCTTCAGTTCTACACGGATGATGCACCAGGGCTGAAGATCTCACCGAATGTTGTTCTTGTCATGAGTATTGGCTTCATTGCTTTTGTTGCCATTCTCCATGTCATGGGGAAGCTGTACTTCGTGCGCAGAGAGGCTTAGAAAGTTTTTAATCAACAAGACATTTAAGTTTTTGTCACATGCGAATTTTGCTAATCGAAAAACCATTTTGGATTGCTACCTTGTTCGAACTTTAGCCATATTATGAGAACAAAAAAAGGAGTGCATGGAAAGTAGCAGGGCGTTATGAACTGAAAATATATAGGGTTAATTGGGGATGGATACAATGATAAATAGTCCATTTGCAAATAGCTACAAAGTAAAGCGCAAATAAATATTTTACTGATATATGTTTTTTTTTCCATTTACATATTACAAAGAGAATCATACATGAATTAATTGGTTTTCCTGAAGAATGTGTAAAAAGTAGCAGGTACTAATTCGTTTCCCAGGAACAACTGCAAGATTTTGGCAAGACCAATATAAGTTGGGCAGATGTTGAAAAGATAAGGAAGAGGAGTGCATGCAAAGTTCATTCCCAATACTTGAAATAATTGAGTTTTAGTTGGATATGGCACATTATAATGTAAAAGACAATTTCATTTGTGTTGATACATTTAAATTCGTGAAATTATGTATAAGTTCTCTCTTGTGCAATTATCATGTCGGTTGTAACTCATCTCAGATTCTAATAATAGTGAAACTCAAGTACCCTACTAAGGGCACTCCTTTTATGAGTATTTTGAATTTTCCTTCATGCATTACAGCAAGCTAGCCAGCAGTTTCATCATATATGGAGAAAAGAAAGTGGTCCTGAAAACCCCAAACAACAAAAGAAAGGACTCAAACATGATGTCCCTTTATGTAAATCTGTTGAGGAAGAGTACAAAAATCATCTGCCCTCTTCCCTGGTGATCATTCATTCAAGAAAACCAGATAGTTTTTTCTTTTTCATGGCTAAGAAAATAATGTGCAGGTCAAACAGCAACTCCACATGGGTCAACATTTCTCTTGGTGAAAGTCTCGTATGGGTTGTATATAAAATGCAACCTTCCTCACTGTCATGTGATTTGGTTCTTATTAAAAGTAGTCTTGTTCTGACCCATATATATCTGTAGACCAAGAAACTATATAGCAGCAAAGACAGTTTAGTGCACGAGACTCGTTCGACATTGGTAGCTCGCAAGGAACTCATTCATGGACAATTTGCAGACAAGTCCCAAACATTTGTCCAAGGCATCACCATATGCACAAATAGCATCAATGGGTCCCTCTCACCATCCAAATGAAAGGAGGCCTGTAAGTTTCTTCTATATCTGGCTCTACACAATTTTTTCATTATGTGCTTGCATTGTTCAAAAGAAAACAAAAATCTCATCCAACACCCATCATGCATGTGACTCTTTGAATAATTTCAAAACAACTGGCAACATCATGGGCTTATTTAATGTGTGTCCTCTCTCCACATCAAGTTAGGCCCTGGAGAATCTGATAAACAATTCAATAAAATCCAAGAACTTGGCTTCATACTCTCCAAAACAAAAGCAAAGCATGACATGCAGATTTGTGTCAGAACACAGTCATAGATGTGCACATCTCCACCTCAGTGTCCTGTGTTGATGCATTCTTGAAAATTGCATCACCATTTGGGTTTTGAAGAAAATGGATCCAAGATTGATGGAAGCAGCTCAAAGAGGAGACATTGTTGCCCTTGAGTCATTGCTTGTAGATGATTCGTTCTTGCTCGAGAGGAGCTCATTGGCAGTGTGTCCAGACACTGCCTTGCATGTAGCAGCAATGACAGGGCAAACAGAGTTTGTGCAGAAGATACTGAAGCTAAAACCCGAATTCGCAACGAGACTCGACAGAGATGGGTTTAGCCCTCTACATTTGGCCTCAGCAAATGGGTTTGTAGACACAGTGAGGGAGATGTTGAAGGCGAACCGAGGGCTCGGACAGCTCAAGAGCAGTGATGGAAGGACTCCACTGCATTGTGCAGCCATAACTGGGCAGGTTCAGATCATAAAGGAGTTGCTTTGCTTATCTCCAGAGTCCATACATGATGTCACACTCAAAGGCCACACTGCACTTCACCTTGCAGTGAAGAACAACCAGTTTGAGGCCTTCAGAGCCATAATTGACATGTTCAAGGTCCCTGATCTTCAAGAACTTGTGAATCTCCGTGACGAGGATGGCAACACTCTCCTGCATCTTGCAACCGCCAAGAAGCAGACTCTGGCAAGTTCCTTTCACACCCTTTGATTTCTTGATCTTAATCTCAAAACATAACCACACTAGATTTCTTGAAACAGACTGTGAAGTTGCTAACTGGTGGAGATTGCATTGAACAATGCACAAACTGCATAGCTGAAGTGAATGCAAGAAACAAGAGTGGACTGACATCATTGGATGTGCTAGATGTTGTGGAGCAAATGGTGGGTGAACCAAATGATTACATGCTAAGAGAAATGCTCATTCGCGCCGGAGCACGAAGAGGGTATGAAGCAGACACTCCACAAGCATACAAGAAGAGCCAGATGGACAATGTAGCAATTGCAGCACCAGATCACGACAATCTATGGCAGTTCTTGCTGAAGGAGCTCCTGTTCCTCAACCCACTAGAGCTGTGGAAGAACTTGGCCATGGAGGTCAGGAAATCGCCATCGCACACTCAAAGTGCATTGATGGTAGTGGCAGTCCTGATAGCAACAGTGACCTACCAGGCCATATTGAGCCCTCCAGGAGGAATCTTCCACAATGACAACTCCAACACATTTGGTGCCAACATAGCATTTAGCCCCCAAGAGTTTGTGCTGTTCATGGGGCCCAACTCAATAGGGTTCTTTGTGTCACTTGCTGTGATTGTTCTGCTGATAGATGGGTTTCCTCTCAAGGCATTGCTTGGAGTGGCAGTGAGGAGCATGGCTGCAGCCTATGTTTGTGGGCTGTTCTATATCGGGCCGACAAGCTTCTCGGCGTCACTGTGGGGAGCTACTGTGATAGGGATCATCTTCCTGGTGGACTTGGTTAGGTTCTGTCTGTGGTTATTTGAGAGATGGTCTAAAGAGATAAGGAGGAAAAGCTATCTCTGTGAACATCCCTCTGCTTTTGTTGGCGCTGCTTGACTTGTTGGAACTATTTATATATATTAAGGTCTTGTTCTAAGAACAAGTTTCAATAAATTAATTACTTGATTTCCCAATTTTAGCATGTAGAATTCAAACATGTTACCATTGTGATCCACATGCATCCTCACGGCCCAAAAGACCATTTATTGTTGTGTTCCCACAAAAGTTTGTATATGACTTATATGTTGAGTGGGTGACATATAACCAACACAAGCAAACTCACTCAGATGTTTAGGTAATATAAGTTTTCAGACAAATACATATAATAAATGTAGCCAAACTGAACAAAAAAGCTGGAATAGCTCAGTTGGTTAGAGCGTGTGGCTGTTAACCACAAGGTCGGAGGTTCAAGCCCTCCTTCTAGCGAGAATTTAACTTTCACATTTTTTATATGCCTTTTTAGTTCACCAGGCTCAGCAAAGAGGTTGTGGAACAGAGTTTAAGTTCCAGGTCCATAGGCCCTCTTGTTTATGGGCCCCCAAGATTATACAGAAAAAAGACAGGCCACAAATTAAAGGTTCACATATGATGTGCTAGGAATAGATACTTCACTTATTTTGGTGCACAAGAATAGAAGGAAAAAGGAATTAAACTTTCCTCGAAAGGTTCAATTCATAAGCAAGAAATGCACTTTGTATTATTGGTAGTTGGAGAAATAGATCAGTTGGTCTTTGCTTTGGTTACAGGTTAGCGTGCTTCTTTCGCTCACCAAATTGGTGCACAGAATCTTCTTTGAATAAACCTCATCACATACACATCTAATTGCCACCTTTTTTCCTGAAAACTTCTGGCATCTGTTGTTGGAAGTTTCATTACCCAATTTCACCACTTGAAGACATTGACCAGTGACCACCAACATTATTATAAAAATTGCTGTAGAGGCTGGTTCTATTCAGAAAAAGTAACCCGTGATAAGTGAACTATCACACATCATCTTTACCTAGAAGATTAGTTTGACAAGACACTTGGTCCAATAAAATATGTGCAATTAAATTTTGGGGTCATAATAGAATGCAAACGCTATAGTAGCGTACAAACGTCAGAATGATCGTTATCCATTAAATAGCGAGATCGACAATCCAAATTAATCGAGATTGGCAATGGCAATTCAACGTAATTATAGGTGTTTCACCAGTCGTCCATAACCGCCTTTATGTTTTCAAATTGTTTTGAAACGTGCATAGAATAATTCATATATACACCAGATAATAAAGATGATTCCTTGAATTTAGGAGCTAATCGAATGAATGAGTAAAAGACATAGCTACCCTCGTTAACTGATTTCATAAACAATTTCAATTGTTTTATGGCGTCATTTCATCCGTTCATTATTATAATGCAGAGGCCTATACATATTCTTATATTTGTACACCAAACAACGTTTGTACCATAGTCCTTCCCACTTGCCGGGTGAGAACAGATCAAAGCAACTATCAAAATTCATAATGTATATATTAGATGTCACAAATGAACATGATTTTACCAGTAACTTTGTTAGGTCTGGATGGTTATTAATTTTGGTGGGTTCTTGTTGTTGTATTGTATCAAATGGGAGTGACATTGACGTTAGGTCTCCAACAGTGAAGACTGGGTGTCAATTCCATGGCCTCACATAGTCTCGTGTGTTTTGCCAGAAAGCTACACAAGAGCAGCAGTTTGTGCTGTCAATGAGGCTTGTTGGGTTAGATGCTGATATTGGAACCAAAAATTAAAGCATTGCCCATTTTAATGTTTCTGGTTGTAGTAGGAATCCTCATGGGAATGGTAAAGAAAACAGACAAAAGAGAGGTTATGGATTCAATCTGGTTCATGAGAATTAGCCAAACAAACAAAACAAGAGCAGATGGTGTGGTCTCTTTCAATCTTATCCTAATTTACTTGTCACAACAAACCTAGGTGAGGGTTGGTGTGTGAATTCAGTAAAAACATCAAGACTTGGTGAATTTGGATTCCTCAAGAAACCATGACTTTCAATTTCCTTGTAAAAATAATGATTAAAAGAATTGGAGTTCATTTCCTACAATTCTATATGTTTCTCTCCATATGTACATGAAAATGAAGGATTAAATAAAATAAAATAAATCCCCTAATCTAATGTAGTAAAAAAGACTTGCATTTTCTTTTTTGCTAACTCCAGTTCCAAGCAGGCTCTGTTTCAAAGATGACGTCATGTTGTTGTCTCTGCCACTCATCATCCCCTCTGACTGTGATCCAATTCCCATCAAATCTCCAGTTGCGAATATTTGGGGTGATCTCTGACAGCCGTCTGATCCTTTCCCGGTGACACTTGTCCGGAATCCGAGTGCTCTGTGATTCTTCCTCTTCATCGGACGAGCTCCACAAGCTGTGATCAAGAATGCTCGTTGGAGATGCTGAATTGGGTTCTTCTAATTGCTTCAATTCCCGGAGAAATGGGTGCTTCAGAAGCATCGCAGCCGTCCATCTCTCTTGTGGGTCCCTCCTCAAGCACTTTCCCAGGAAATCCTTGGCTTCCCCGGAAAGAGTGGTCGGAAGCTCCGGGACCTCGCCGGAAAACGCAATCCGGTAGAGAACCGAGAGCGGGTCCGCCGCATTAGGCCACGGCGAAGACCCAGTTGCCATTTCCAAAATGGTGCACCCAAGTGACCATATGTCACCGGGAAGCCCCTGTTCCTCCCCACGCGCCACCTCCGGCGCCATGAACACCGGCGTTCCTCTGATTGGCTCCGCCGCAGCACAAGAGGTCGTGGTGAGGGTCTTGGCGCAACCCAGATCCCCAATTTTGGAGCCAGTGTCTGTGATCAAGATGTTAGTACCTTTAATGTCACAATGTACAAACCCACGAGAATGCAGGTACTCGAGACCCTCAACAATTTGCCTTGTGTAGTACCCAATCGTCGTCTCGTCGAGACTCCCACCGCGGTTTTGGATTTGATCGGAGAGTGTGCCGGAGGCAGCGTACTCGAAGAAGAGGTTGTACATGAGCTTGTTGGCTTCTGAGGAAATGTCACAACCCTTGTATGTGACTATGCGAGGACTTGTGCCCAAAGAAGAAAGAATTTGGTGCTCCCTTAGCAACAACTCGGAATGGGCTAACTCCACCGACTTGGCGGCGAAGACAGAGTCGCCGGAGATGGCCAAGGATACGGTGGCGGAGGAGCCCCGGCCGATGGTGTGGCCTCTAGTCCACTCCATGTGTTTAGTCTTTGTTGGGTGTATTTTGAAAATGGTTGTCAAGTTATGGATGATAAGTTGCTAATGAGGTGGATATATATATGAACACAAGTGGCAAGTTAAAGGTTGACAATTCCTTAAACGCAAGTCCACAACGTGTCAAAATATGGCTGGGTTTGGCGGCTCCGGCCACCGTGGCACTCATGACTTGGCGTGGGACACGTGTTGGGTACTATTATTTGTGGGTTTGGGTTCGGAGGGTTAGGTTGAATAGATACCGTGTTTTGGATTCATGCTGTAACACATATTACACACAATTGATCCCAATTTTGGAACAAAATAAATAAAATGTGAAAAATAAACAATATCTCATGAGGGGGTTGAATTTGAGTATATTGGTATGTATAGGGGAAAGAGGGTTGAATAGGTTTGGATATTGTCAAAATTGAAGTCATTGGGGCGAGGACAAGAACAAGTCTCGATCCAATCCAATGTGAATCTGTTTTCTTTTTCCTTTCCTTAAAAAAGTCAAAGTATAAGATGAACTTCGGACATGTTTCCATTTTGAAACTAGGTGGGGTCCACTGCTAAATCCAATTATATGGAAGATCATATAGCCTATGGAGATAAATAAATAGTGCTCTGTACTTAGTTAGCAAAGTCATTTTAAAAGACAAATTCAATGACATGTTTTCCTTGACCTAATTTAATTAGGCTTTTCCACCAACTTTGGTAGAAAAGTTTTGTAGCTTTCTATGCAATGTAGAGCATGGAATTGGGCTATTTCTTTTTTCACACGTGTACTTTGATTTTTTTTCAATATTAATTAATATTCAATCTCAATATTTATTAAGTCCAAATCAAAATCATTAGATGATCTTTATTAAAGTTTAACTTGTATTATTAAACTTATTTAAGTTAGTTGAACAAGAATCATACTAAAAATAAGTAGCGATCAATCCACCTGTACATGTTATATAAGATTTTGTTTTCCTTTGCAAAGTTAATTAATACACATGAACAAAATAGTACACTTGAAATTCACGAACGTAACTTTTAAATATTAATGCATGTGAGATATAGAAAATATATCAAAAGATATAGGATGAAATGAATTTGCAAGCCTTAATTTTATTCGTACTCCGCATCATGAATTGATATTGATGCAAACATTTACTTTACGTACCTTCATTTTATGTAATCTATCGTTTTGAGTATTATAACTAGCTGATGGGGTGACGGGATCCATCTCTAGTTTTTTTGAGTATAAAATTAGTTGCAATGACAGGTGAATATGTCATATTTAATTAATTAGTTTATCTAAACATGAAACTGATAGATATATGTCTCAACTATGTTAAATAAAAATATAATTAACATTATATTATCTTCCTATCTTCCGAACTAGCTTTATAAATGTCTGAAGTCAGATATGCAGTCAACCTTATCTCCCAAACAAGTTTTATAAATTCTAGGATTTTCTACCCTCCAATTATATACAATGTCAAACTTTCTCTCTTAAGACAACAATACGTTACTTCCGAATGCGACTCTTTATAGGTAACTCTTTGGCCGTCTAGTTTATTTCACTGTAACTCGTCTAAATATTTCATATGCATTTCATATTGTGAGTCAATTCATGTGTGCTCCTCGCACTACTCATTATGAGGTTGTTCTTCAGCTCCTACGATATGTTTGAGGCACTTTGTCTGAAGGCCTTCACTTCTACAACTCTTGGTCTTGCATGCATATTCATATGTTGATTGAGCTAATGGTCTTACTGATGAGCGTTCTACTACAAGATATTGTTTCTTCCTCGGTGATTCTCTTAATTATCTATTGGAGAAATACCAAACAAAAGATCATTTTTTACTCTACAGACTGAATATCTAAGCTCATGCTGACATTACCTTCAATCTCCTAAGACTACAATGGTTGCTCAACGATATAGGAATTGTTCACGATTTCGTTACATATTCATTGCGATAATCGAAATTGTTATACATGTTGCTCACAATAACGTCTTTCATGAACGCGTCAAACATATAGAGAATAATTTTTATTTCGTACATCTTCATCTCATGCAAGGCATCGTCATTATTTACTCTGTGTACTTTGATGAGTAAACCATTGATATTTTTGCCAAGCCACTACTTCTAGGACCGTTCGGTCATTTATTTTCCAAACTCATTCTTGGTCATCGTAAGTTTGAGTCTAAAGAGTAAATTACAGTCATGTTTTTATATATGTTTTGCTATTTTAGATTTGATACATTTTAGTTATAGTTTGGTCATGTTCTCTATTAATCATGTTTTTTTATTCTAACTAGGTTTTCCTATTGATTATCTTTTGTTCAGTTGTAAAGGGATTGCATGAGCACGTCAATTTAATTAATATATAATTGGGTCAAATAAGTATATAATTTGGTCGATCACTTATTTGATGTTAAGGTAATAGATATTAATAGTCCGGGAAGGGGTAGAAGAATGGGCCATTATTATTTCTAATAATTTTAATTTTCTTGTTTCTCTCCTTTCATTTCTGTGGGTTTCTTTTTTCAGCTTTTGTGCTTGATTGGCTTAGTTTCAATTGAGTATATAGGAAGCTGTCGAACTTAATTTTGCCGGGCTTAGAAAGAGAGCAACCTAATTGTAACGCAGACATGTCTCTAGAGACGTTGCAACTAATTGCAAAAGTGGTAGTTAGTTAACAACGAATAACTCAAATACACACGACGACTAATAATGTGCGGTGGTGGCTGGTGTGGGACAAGTTTCTTGCTCATTGTCAACTTAGTAATTAAGGTGGTTTGAGTTTGTTAGAGACTATAATTATCAAGGAATTGCCAACCTGAAATGGCATAGTCATAAATAGTTTTATAGTTACAACAAGTTCAAATTCAACTTTAATGAACTAATTTTGAAATACCAGATAACATATAATGACAATTAATTCATCTTAACTTATTTTAATAAATTTAATTTCTAACTATTCATCCGGCCTTTTATAATTTGGTTTAGTTTTGATTCATAAGTTAAAAGCATAAATAGAACAGTAGGCTAGATGGGAGTGGATCAGCGTTTGCTTTGACTTTCCGTTATGTTATGGGTAATTATGGTGGGTCACCCACTAATTAATTGAATAAAATGGACATAATTCATATATAGTGTAGTTTTGACTCAGGTTCGAACACGTGCATTTGGTTATGCTTCTAGAACTAAAAGACCTCGAAACGAGAGAAGAGAAGAGAACCTGAAACAAGGTTTGGTGAACCAATGAACTTGTCGGAGTTGCTTTTCGTAGTACGGTACCTACAATTACAACTACAACTACAATTACAAACGCACGCACCAACGTTGGGTTGTTTGTTTCAATCCGTGATGTGAGCTTAATTAATTTGTGACACGTATAGAGTACGTGTTCTACATAATCAGCTCCTCTCTTGACGTGTTCCAATCATTTTCCGACTTGTGTGTGGTTCCAAGATTTTGAGCACACCCATTAATTTCCGACAAGATCTTATATTAGAGCGCATTTGCTTACAAAGTCTTTCAGAAGTTTCCAGTACCTATTTTATATCAAGTCCAAGAAATGTTTTCCTAGCTCATTGTTTACACTTCCTCTTTTCATAAAAATAAATATTCTATGGGTACGTAAGCGAGCAACAAAATTCATATTTATTATAATTGAGTTTGAACTAAAATCGAGTTTAAAGCTGGACTTGTCTAGTATATAAGCGGAGCTCGAATTTGATATTTTATAGCTCGACGGACCTGCGAGCCGGATTTCCTAATATTTAATTAATTGTATTTTAAACTTTTATTAAGTATTTATGATTAAATTAAACAAGCCAAATCGAGTCGAGACAATCTCAAGTTGGCTCGTTTAATATTTATTCGATTACATTTTGTACTTTTATTAATAAAATTACAAATTTTCATTTCCTGAAACTCGTTCATTCATTTTTCATGATTTCATAATTTATCTACTTGAATATTGTTATGATCATGTTTAATTTATTCAATTAAATGTTTCCTTTCACTCCATTACACATGTTTAATTTTTACGAACATGTTTATGTACTTGAGCACTTTTACGAACATTTTTCAGGGAAAACTGTATTCAATTAAAATGTTTAATTTATTTAATTAAAATCTCGAAAACCTTTTCAATTATTCATAAGATTATTAGGGAAAACGGTATGCCCATCAGAATCCATGAATTTAGTCTTTCCTTTGGTGTTGCCTCTATAATAACACAATCTAGTAATTTAAAATAGTGGATCTGATTAAGAACTCCAATACTCTGCAAAGTCGGTGATAAGCTCTTTGAAACCACCGTCTCCACGCTACAGTCTGGTGGTTACGACTTGCTCCTTGTCGCCTTAGGTCCGTTGTGAACCCATAGCATCTCTCGTCGACATCCTCCGCCCCTCCGACGAAGACCTCCCCTCCGCCTTTACCACCACCAACATCAATGGATCAGTCTGCAATGCGTGTGTATGGTTGAACTGAACCCTTATGCTACAATTTTCGTTTCATCTCAATCTTACACGGCGGAGGTAGATTAGCGATTTTGAGAGGCTTGGTGGCTTTAGGAACGGTCCAAGGTGTCAGAGAGAGAGAGTTGGAGAATCAGGAACCCATCGTGGCAGCGACAATGGGTTTGTTTTCTCCATCGCGGTGGTGTCTGAGAGATTGTCTTCCCAATGCAGCATCGCCAGGTGGCTCAACATCACTGTCGACAATGATATGGAGCCCACACTCGGGCAACGTGAGAAAGGAACTCCTATTATGTAGTTGTGTGGGATAAGGGTTTGTTTTTAAATGGGGGGATTCGTTAAATGAGAGAATAGATAGTAGGTGAAATTTATTAATTCTGTTTAGCTGGAATGTTACAGAAAATGTCGTAACACTTTCTGTAACAAGTAGCTATTATGAAATCTAAAAAAAAGTTTAGTGCAGGAATTAAATAACGCAGCAGTAAGTAAATAACATAAGGAGTTTGATAACCCAGTTTGGTGCTAACCTCACCTACATCTGGGGGCACTTTGCCAGTGGAATGGTTTCACTTCTAATGCAGCGATCAAAACACAG
>JAYMTP010001093.1:0-26486 GCA_036897365.1 Geranium brycei | reverse complement strand
TAAAACATTACAATGTAGATGACTTATTACATTGGGCTAGGGCACAGCTCTAACATGTACAACCTCCTCCTGGCGGTGTCGTTGGGGACGATGCAGGCTTGGAGCTTGGCAAAGTCGTCGGCGACGGAGACGGAGGTCTCCTTGCTCCTGTAGGAGGCGTGCAGGATCTCCGTCGATGAATTGCCATCGTCGCGTCGTGGATCGTCGGTCGGTGTGGATCGTTGCGTCGATTCGTCGTCGCATCTGGCTAGTGGCAGCTTCGGAGGTTTACTATGATTGTGAAGCATGATCACAATATAAAATGAAACCTAGATTACATTTTTACCAATATACCCTTATGGGCATTGTTTCATTTATTTTAATTATAAATATACCTATTATTGAGAACCATTGATTTCAAACCAATTAATGGTTATTAGTTATTCTAACATTTGTATTATAATACCCGTTTGTACTCTAGTTCATCCCAAGTAAACAGATGATTCATCAAATTAACCACGTTTTGATGCAAGGTCAAAAGATTCTAAGTAAATAGGGTATCAAGCTTTAATTTGTATAGATCAACATAAATAATACTAAAACTCGTGAAAAGATCTTTCTTCTAATTTGACCACTTTGGTAACTAACAAATTAAAACTTATTAAATATCAAAATACAATTGTATACGAGAACATATATCATAGTATAGAAATAATACATGATGTCACTTTAATCCAAGGTTTTAGATGGCGCGCGGCGCTATGATGGCGGACAAGTACCTTCGGGGCCACGGCGGAGCCATGGCGGAGCCATGGCGGATTTCTGTATTTGTATTTTTAATTTACATATTTAATAAAAAATACATATTGTGCTACAAGTTATAATATTTTCAACTTTTTTAAAAAAGAAATTAATTAGTTTGGACAGAATCGACCCAAATTGGTCCAAAATCAGTTAAAATGAGTACAAAATCGTCTCAAAATCGACTCAAATCGACCAAAATTCTACGGCAATATGACGTAGCGCCGCCATGGCGGTCATGACGGCCGCCATTTACAACACTTTAATCACATAAATCGTCAGTTTTAGACTACAACAATTTTAGCATGCATAATAGAATTTTCTCCCTTTAATATTAATCTATACTTAACATAACTATTATTCACGTAGAATTATTATGACCAAAAGAAACAATACATAAACATTAGTTGACTCATAGCCTCTTCCCCGGTCCTAGATCATATACGTGACTTAAAATGTCATAAAGTATTAGGCATATAAAGGGAGGCAAGCTTTATATCATGTATACATGTTAAATAATTGTCTGAACATGGAACTTAATAAGCATAAGATCAACCAATAACGGTAAATATACGATCATAAAACAAATAAATGAAAGCCAAACATGCATAATAGTACTTTTATTAGACACATAATAACATATGATAATACATTGTATAATATTAAGCATATATATAGTCATGATACTAGCGTACAAATCTTAATTATATAAATAACAACTAGAATGTTTCATAAATACATGATAACACATGCTACAATCATATATATATATATAATCATGACATGATAATAGCTTACACTCTAAATGCGATTAGTATCCATAACCGTGCCGACTTTGAGAGAGTGTGATCACGGTTCGTCAAGTGTTAAATTTTCAGTTAAGACCTGAATGTTGTGTTCCACAAGGATCAAAATGTGGGTAATTTGCGAGAAAAATTGCTTAAAGTGTAAAACGTATTAAAAGTACCCAAATTGTTGATGTAAGTGTGTGTAGTGCAAACAAGGTCGATCAATCTTCAAATCACAAGAATCAAACTATACTCAAATAGGAGTGATAAGTGACGAGAACCGTAAAATCAAGAAATAATCAACAAACTTAGTAACCACTGGTGCTAGGCCGACGACAAATTGGCAATCCAAGATATTCAAATCACTCAACAAGCATGTGAAGTATGACCTAAGTCTTAAAAACCGAGTTTGTCCCTCGACATTGAAAACGGCCTATTCTAGGGTTAGCGACTCTCTCAGGATGTTGTTATTAACCGTCGAACACATCATACACAACTATTTTCGAACCAAGGGAATTCACGCTAGGCAACGATCCCTCGAATCTACTTAGGTCCACTCATAAAAGTACATCTCAGAGTCATTTATGAGCCAAAACAAGAACACAAACACTAAATACCATGTTCAAGCATTCAAACAAAGTAAATTCATACAAGCAACACGCCAATGAGTAAAAATCATAACTTAAATAAACAAGTGAGCCATATAAAGTCTAGCACCCATGATTTAGGGTTTTTCTCCCAAAATCATGGTGCTTAAGTCAATAGACACCAAAATACGAAAGAAACTACAAAGTGGAGACAAGAAATGCAAACTATTGTCCATAGTAGGCTTAGATGCTCTCCAAAGTGCTTCAATCCTTCTTCCATGACTTGGTGGCTTCTCTTGTTGAGTTCTTGGTGTGTGTGGTGGTATGTGGCTTGGATCTTCAAGGAGGAGCTAGGAGATGAAGACTTGATGGTGCAAATGGAGAGATTGGAGATCCCAAGTGTTATAACTCCGATGAAACATTAGAGAACTCACAAAAGTCTTCTGGTAGGTGAAGTGCCCCTTTCAAATCCCTAGGCTTTTAGCTTAAATAGGTTACCTGCTGCGACGATGTGCCGCGCGTCACATTTGGGTATGGCGTGCGTCATATTTTCAAAATGTGCTTGTTGTGACGTGCGTTGCTCCACCTACATCACAACTCTCTAGATGAGTGTGACACAATCTTCTGATTTTTGTGATGCACGTCACCCTCCTCGCGTCATAAGTCTCTGTCCAAGTGAGACACACGTTTCCTTGGATGTGACGTGCGTCACACTCCTTCCTTCTCCAATTGATGCTCCGTTTAGCTCCAATTCGCTCCATTTCCTTGCTCAATGCATACCTACGATCAAAATCATACACCAACAAATATTCGTGTATTTTATGCCCTAAAACGGCAATAACGAGGTAAAATGGTGCTAGTATGCGAGGGTTTTCGAGTTCGCAAAGGGCACGAGATGCCCTACATTAATAACATACAAATCTTAATTGTATATATGATATGATAAATGATAACACACAGTATTAAGCAGCAGAAAAAGGAACTATCATCAAAAGAAAAGAAGGTACAGGGTTAAAATAATTAATCATAATAAGAAAATCACCTGTTTATAATTAAGGCTCTGACACCACATGTAAGTGTATTTATGCAACTCATGAACCCTAATACTGCATACATGCATAATGGCTAGAATCTTAGAAGTAGATGATTTTCAAACATTGATAATAGATCAATAAACACACCTCAATCAATGAGAGCGACAATAGTAGCACTTGATCGACGAGAATTGGTTTCTCCCTCTTGACCCTCGAACTTGAATAGTTTTCTCTGACAGTTGAGAGAACTAACGTAATAGGGTTGAGAGAGGACCAATTCCTAGGGTTTCTTTATATAGACCAACCATATAGGGTGTGAACGAGCTGAATTGAGCCTCATTTTGGCAGGGTTTGGCTCGGTTCGTGAAAAAAATGTACGACTCGAGCTCGGCTCGGGCTCGAACGAGCTTATGCAACTAAGCTCGAGTTCGGCTCGAAATAAAATAGACAAGCTCGAGCTTGAGCTCGACTTGATTCAGTTCGCTTAAATTTCAATACAAATATTCATTAAAAATTTAATAATTCATTAAATAATAAATGAGCCAACTTGATATTGGCTCGACTTTATTCGGCTCGTCTAATTCTATTATAAATATGTACTAAATTTTTTAAAATATAATTAATTAAATATTAAACGAGCCGGCTCGCGAACCCTAAAAAGTTAGGCTCGAGCTCGGCCCGCTTATTAAACGAGCCCAATCTTGAGTTCAAATTCGGCTCGAGCTCAATTATAACGAGCCAAGCTCGAGCGGTTTGTTAAAAACTCGATTCGTTTACAATCCTACCCACCATCATGGTTTATAAGAAAAGTACCTTTAATTAATCAATCAATATAATTTCCTTAATTTTGTTGAACTCATTCAAATTCTTGTTGTTAATTAAATCCAACTCAAATCAAATTTTATCCAATTATATCTAGACCTATCATTTAATTTCTCAGAGCAATTTCATGATTTTTAAACATCGTTTTTTTGTTTTTATAGAAAAATATTTTGTAGAAAAAATTTAAACTAAAATATTGTTTTTATTCTTTGTTGTTGTAAAAAAAGTAAGAAAACAAAAATTTAAAATCATTTTTATTCATTTATTTTAATTTTTTTATTGTAAGGATATTTTCATTATTTCGCAAAAAAAATAGAATTTTTAGAAAAGTTAACTGAAAAGGGTGAAGCGAAACTTTTTCAAACTTAAGAAATTCCACCTATTGATTTTGAAGTTAAAGAGGGTTAGGTGAAACTCATATATAGTTAAAAGAGGTTATAAAACGGGCAATTTATTCTTTTTATAAAAATATAATGAAAAATGGAAACTGAACCAAGTGGAGTTCATTCGGTGAGACAAAATGATATTTGATATCATGTTCCGTATCTACGTGATATTAATCCTTGGGTTAATTACAGGTTAACTTAATAGGTAACTTTTTACCTGGGCCACTTACGATTGCCCAATTAACCAGCCCATAGACGATGAATTAATTTGATGATGAAAAGCCCAATAAACAGTGTTTGTCATCCCTATAACAAAACCCTACCTCTTCATTTTCACTCTCCCTAAGCCACCAGAGACCGTCCCTGCCGCCAAATCTTTCTTCAGGTTCACTTTTCATCAATGCGCGCTCCTGTGTTGTAGTTTTTTACTTTCTAAGAACAGTATGGTTCATGATAATTGGTTCATGTTTAATTTGTGTCGCTTGTTTTGCACTCGATTTTGTCTTCTGGTTTCTGTGATTTTTGTCACATCGTTTTTTTCATGTTAATTGCAAAATTTACATCTCTCTTGTTGATTTAATGCAACGGTGTCTGTTTTTTCTTCCAATTATAAGTACTGTGAAGTAAGTTGTTCGGTATGAATCATGCTGATCAGATCAGGATATTTGGTTGAGAAGTATTTGGGGGGAAAAGGCAAATGCAAGAAAATGGCTGGTGTTATTGATTTGATTTCTTAGTGTTTACCCATTTTTGTATCATCATGCAATAGGCAATTTGAGTAATGAAACCTCATATATCTGTATACTTTTTTACCTACCAATCTGTGTTGGTGGTGGGCATTGTGCCATAAAAATTATGTTTCATTGTGGCTATTTTGTACAAAACTAATTTGACAAGGAACTGATTCAAACTTCTTTGAAAATTGTTACCCACACATTTCAATGCACCAAAATTATGGCGAAATTTTGGGTTTTTGAAATGTGTTTCATTATTTGAGTGTATGTTGCATAATTCAGATTAAGATGAAAAGGGTTAAATAAAATTATTAGTCCTTTACAGGCTTGCTCTCCATGCATTTGCATGCACCAAAAATTTGATTCAAGCTTTTTAGTTTCATAACCGACAATATAGATACAATATGTTTACCTTTTTCTTGGATCAATTATTTAGTTCATCAATGATTAGCTGGGAGATCCGTATCTATAGACGATATCATTAACTGTTTGGCTTATTGGTTGATGAGTAACTAGTTCAGATATATAGATCCCTTTGATGGTTGGGTATATTTTATTCATTTTCTTTTGTGCAATGTCAAATGTATATATTTTCCTGATTGTTAAAACTTTCTTGGACCAACTGCAGTAGCTTGAATTCAGGAGGATGGTGAGAGTTAGTGTTTTGAATGATGCTCTTAAGAGCATGTATAATGCAGAGAAGAGGGGAAAAAGACAGGTCATGATTAGGCCATCATCGAAAGTTGTCATCAAGTTTCTTCTGGTTATGCAGAAGCATGGTATTTTTGCTTGTGGTTACTGTTTCTTATGTATCTTATTCCTCTCACCCAGAAATGAAATTAGTTTGTTTGGATGTTTTAATTAATCTTTCTTCATTTATTTATTGTTTTGCAGGTTATATTGGAGAGTTTGAATATGTTGATGACCACAGGTCTGGAAAAATTGTGGTTGAACTGAATGGCCGACTGAACAAGTGTGGGGTCATTAGTCCTCGTTTTGATGTTGGTGTGAAGGAAATTGAAGGATGGACTGCTAGACTTCTTCCTTCAAGACAGGTCAGTCACATAAAATACAAATTATTCTTGGAATAACTGGTTTCTAGTAAACTGTAAATTGAGATACATGGTTATTCTATCTTTATGTTGGCATGCTTTTGCTTTTTATGCATTGGCAATGAACTAAATTAGTTTGATACATCTTTGTTTGAATAGCTTGATTCTGGTATTGTCTATAAAGTATATTATGATTTGTACTAATTTTTTGCTTGCATGCTGGCATGCTATCACTATTTTTTTTTCATGGGAGATTGAGTTCTGCTACCCTTTGCCATTTTTATCACCTGCCATTTTCAGTTAACTGAATCAATCGAATTTATGCACCAAATTGCAGTTTGGATATATTGTGCTTACCACATCTGCTGGAATCATGGATCATGAAGAAGCGAGGAGAAAGAATGTTGGTGGCAAAGTCTTGGGCTTCTTTTATTAAGCATGATTTGGTGGATCTCTTTCTGGAATTTTGGGGTATCATTGAGTGTTTTCATTGTCAGAAAACAGTTGAATTAGTAATATGCAACTTGGATAAATTGGTGATGCTTATGGCTTGATATTTATGTTTAATGCAATATGAGATATTTATTTCCTGATTTTGATGACTTAATTCTTATCTTGATAATTATGTTGTGACAATGGCGTTCCTATTTGAATGGTGAGAGTGTTCGCATTGTCAAAGTTAGGAATATAATTGTAAACAACACATGGAAGGGTATTGTTTATAGTTTATGACTGATTATGTTGTGTAATATATTGGAATATCTGTTTTTTGGAGTATTAAGTATTAATCGTCAGATTGTCTATCTGTGCAAATTGTGTTGTAAAAAATATCAATGATCTGTGTGAGCTCAAGAAACGGCTTCATTGCATTATATCTCACCTCACCAATACAAGCAAGAGAGTGAAAGCAATAGCATGGCAGATAAGATAATTCTCCTCAAGAAACCTCTTCATTACATTATATCTCAATCAGTAGCTGATGAAGGGCAAGCATTTTCGGAGCTCTAGAAAACAGTACTTGCCCGATAGAGCTGCTCTAGCTAGGAGATGAAGAAACTTGCATAATAAATACAAACAGCTCAAAAGTGATGCTGTTTGTATACCGGTTGATTGCTTGGACTACCCCAACAAGTTCTGAGTTGATAATGACCCTAGACCATCCTGCTGGGCGAATCCTGCATAATAAATATTTGGGCTGAACCTACCAAGAAGCAAAATACTCCTTGATGCAACAGGATCTCCGTCTAGGCCTCAAACCACCATCTCCATGCTGCATTTTCACTCAGTGCTCCGTCAACATTAGTGATCACCTTGATGCTAATCTTTTTAATTCTTACTTTTTCTATAATTAATGTTTAAACTAGTTATTAATTAATCAAAAATACATTCAATTAAACTTAAAATACCTTATACTTTTTGTTCCAATTATGCACAGATGCGTTAAACATAAGCATATAAAGCTGTGATGGAGAGTGAAGTCAATTAGAATATAACATGTAATCCACCAAACATGGGTTAGAATAATTGAAACTCTTATTGGATCCTCAGTGGAACTGACAATGCATTCCTCTAATCATTTCCATTCAAACAAATGTCTTCTAAATTAACTCCCATATGCCCATAACTTATTCATAGTATCAACTCTCAATATTTTCCCGCTCAGATTATGTACATTAAAACAAAACAATTCAATTCTCTTAAAAGTATTCATATTTTGTCATCAATACAACCTAGAGTTGCCCATATCTTTAGGTTCAAATATCCATAGGTGACAAATATAAATGCGATTTTATGACATATATGTGTTTATTGTAGTGCATATTTAAAGGTTTTTTTTAATATAAACATTATTTGGTCACAAGAAAAAATATTTAGTCATAACGAAAATTCAAACTAAATAAACGAAACTCTTAATATTATTCGCAAACCAAAGTCGTCATGGGAGAACGATAACAACCTACGTAATCTAACATCTCCCAAACACCTCATTCATCGCCATATTGGATTATTAATATACATTCGGTAACGTCTAATAGACATGTTTAATGATAAGAAGGGATATCACATTTTCTTTGCATCAACTCTTAACATTGCAAAGGTCGAGTAAAAGTCACTTTGTCTTTTCAAAACATTGAACATTTCTCTTACATTAAGTATATAGCTATTATGTGTTCAATCACTTATCGATCATCTCTCATGTCTTACATCACTAACTCGTGCAATTTGAATCTCCATCAAAAACTTTTTATTAAGACTATGAAACTCTTTTATTCATATGAATGGTCATAACCAATTGGACTCAGAAAAGTTACCAATCTCAACCTATGAGTTGAGTTGCATTAAATCGTCGACCACTACTCCAATTGAGAATATAATAATTAATGGAGCTCGTAGCCTACATATATATAAGATGACCACTAACCAACCAATAATTTTGCTCCAAATGTGTCTGAATCAATTGTGAATATTAATTATTATTCCAATTGCTGTATTTCATACTTTACAATAAATTAAACTGCGATATAATGTTCAACAAACATACAGCTGTGTATCCTCTGTTTTCTTCTGCTTGCAACCTTTGTCACAAACATAAATCAAGCCTAGGAACATCCAAAACCTTACCAACTAAGAAACCCACTTTATTGCATTATAGAACTAAAACCATCAATTTCTCCTACAAATTGCATACCCACATCAATGAAATATGTTAGCAATTCAAAGTTTATGAGCATAATTATTTGCTTGTGCCTGAACGAACTATACTTGCTAGATATTTTAGTATTCGGTCTAATAAATATTCAATTTGTTAAATGCTCGACTTTCTGGTGCTCTGATTAGTAAAACAAGTAGAATATTATTGTGTTCGTTGGATTTAGATTCTAAAAGCTCTGGTCGGACATCATATATTAGGTTCCTAAAACTCAAAGCTGAAATGAATTAGTCGTTCGTTCGTTAAGTTTGACCATGTTCTGTGGTGGGCAAAAAGGACATTTCACACAAAGGACAAAAGCTGAATCATCATCACAGACGGTGTGGTGGTTGCTCCACCTGTACGGTTTTTAACGGTCAGATCGAACCTCTCACACATGATCCCATCATGCACGCAACCACACACTGGCCATGTGCTCTTTGGCCGGTTACGTACAACCAATGAGGCGCTTCCTTTGAGATGACTAGGACGCCAGCTCAACAAGCGAGGTATTATACGGTGCTTCGCGGCTGTGAACCAGAGTCCACGTGTCAGACGAAGAGACGGTGCGATGGGCAGCAGATTTAAAGACGCTGACTCGGAGGAAACGAAAGCAACAAGAGATCGGCGCACAACAGAAGAAAGAGCTGAGAAAAGGGCGCATTTTAGCAAAGCCTAGATAGTCGCAGAAACCTTACTTGTTGGGTCTTCATTGTTGTTGATTTGCAGAGAGGTCAATCGATTTTTAGGGTATTTTTTTATTGCGCAATGGCTGCTCCACCGGCACGAGCTAGAGCCGATTACGATTACCTTATTAAGCTTCTATTGATCGGCGATAGTGGTAGGTTTTTGTCGTTTAATTATTTATTCCGAATCGATTGGGGGCATTATTATTCCAGATAGCATTTTTGATTTTGAAAGCAAAATAGATTGAGTTTTTGATTGTGGAAGTGGTTGGTGATGATTGATATGAGTGGTGCTTGGTTGGTTAGATTAGGTTTGGCGGGTTGCTTGATGCTATTGTTGGATCTATTGTTTGGTTGGGGAATTGGGGTGGTATATGTCAAACAATTTTGAATATACTATTTTCCTTTAATAAGGAAATCAGCAAAGTATGAAGAAGTATCTGGTGCTTGATGGAGTATTTCAACTTGGGTTTTCGTACATCATGCTCTTGTTGCCGTGAAATTTGATTACTTCATCTTCTAATTTGGTCTACATCTTATAATCCACATTGAACGGTGGTGTTTTTTCCCCTGTATATCATATGATGAAGAATCTTGCTCTTTTAGTTTTATTTGGTTGCCAAACATTATAGTTCGTATTACATATAAGTTCTATATTCACGAACATCCTTACAAATGCTTTTTTGTGTTCTTGTGAAGTTGTCTACGTATTGGAAAGAAGATAAAAATGGCTCAACTGGGCTGTTTCTAACTTCCAATGTTTTTTAAATGTTGAAAAAAAAACTTCAGTGTATATCTTCACACCATGGATTTTGGGGTGTTTAATGTTTTGTGATTTACCTTTTGTTTTGCAGGCGTGGGTAAGAGTTGCCTTCTTCTGCGTTTCTCTGATGGTTCTTTTACCACCAGTTTTATCACCACAATTGGGTGCGTATTTATGTAACTGTGGAGTTGAACAGCAATTTTAATTTGATTGTGTTTCATGCCATATTATCTAAACTCTAATGGGACTTCTTCCTTGCACAGAATTGATTTTAAGATTAGAACTATTGAGCTTGATGGAAAACGGATCAAACTCCAAATCTGGGATACAGCCGGTCAGGAACGGTTCCGGACTATCACAACTGGTATGTTTTTGCAGCTGTGAAAATCATTCTCCCAAATTTCTTGTTGATTGTACCCTTAATCCAAGACATTTTGCTTAGTGAACATAGTTGCTAGCATTCCATACCAATGGCCAGTGAGTCTATAAATTTATACATGCAAACTTTGCAGCACCTCTCTTGTTTATAATGGAGCATCTTCCTCTATGCTTGGTCGTTGTCGTAAGTGTCACAATGGACTAGGAAGGGAAATACCAATCTCTACCTGTTTACCCAGTTTCCTTGGATCATTGATTATTTAATAATGTCTGGCAGCCTGTCACAGCTATTCGTTGTATATGACCTCAAGTAAGAACATGTGATGGTTGGCATTTCATCAATCTTCAAATACTTTTCTATCTAGTATACCGGGTAGGCTTTATCTTACTCATTTCACCTTGCTTAGAAAATTTGAAGCGAAGTGTAGCTTGTGGTAGAAAGGGACAACCCACATCCCATACCAGCTCAAAAGTGATAATAAAAATAATCAGGTGTGGCTTATGTGCTTGGAAAATTGTTCCTTTTAAGATTCTGGATATCTATCATCCAGTCCTCTTATAAAAAAAATCCACAGTCCTGATGTCTCACATTTTGTGTAAAATTTTTCTGGTTGGTTATTTGAAATATTCGCTGTTTGCTGCATTGAATCTTCTAGATTTAAGTTGATGGAATCATGTAGTGCTTCCACTGCACAGCATCCCTTGTTTAGACCACATGCTGAGAATCTTGTCACTGGTCTGATACTTTTCCTTATAAGATCGTTAAGTGTAGCCACATATTTATTTAGATTTTGACGGGCATGATTTGTGTTGCTTGTCATTCATCATTTCTAGCTGCTAAATGTGTTTTGATATATAACATCTTTTTGCTGTTGATTTTTTCAGCCTACTACCGTGGAGCAATGGGTATTTTGCTGGTCTATGATGTTACAGATGAGTCGTCTTTCAACAGTAATGTTCTCTTCTAGTGTTGGATAGCTATTACTAATGAGTGATTTATGAAAGTACTTTATGCTTGTCTTGCTATGCCGTTTTCTGATAGTTTTCATTTCTAATCATTCTTAGACATCCGGAACTGGATTCGCAATATTGAACAGCATGCTTCAGATAATGTCAGCAAGATATTGGTAGGGAACAAAGCTGACATGGATGAGAGCAAAAGGGTATGTTTGTATCTGATTTCTACGCATATCAACTTCGAGCATGCTTGCTTAAATTGCACTAATTTCCATTCTGCACGTCATGATAATATCTTAGTGGCATCACCAGGTTGCTCATGATGCAAACATCTTGTTTTGAAAATGACTAAATGTTCCTTTGCATATATGATTTGCTATTTTCATTTATACTTTTAGCCAGGATTTACGACTTGCGTATTTAATTAATAACCACACAGGAGCCATATCTCAAGTGCACACACGAGTCTATGCTTATGGCATTGTTATCATATCCCATAATATGCCTCCTCCTTTCCTTGCAGGCTGTGCCCTACGCTAAGGGCAAAGCACTAGCAGATGAGTATGGCATCACATTTTTCGAAACTGTAAGTTAAGATTCTAGACTGATATGTGGAGCTTATATAGCCATTGTTGATTTCTGTATTGATTGAGAGGAAATTGAGCTGCAGAGTGCAAAGACAAATCTAAATGTGGAAGAAGTTTTCTTTTCAATAGCACGAGATATAAAGCAAAGGCTTGCTGATACCGACTCTAAAGCTGAGGTAATTAAGTTCATGAAGTATTTTGAATGTGTAGTCAACCATTGATAACTAATCAAGTGCCTTGGAATGCAGCCATCAACAATCAAGATTAATCAACCTGACCAGACAGCCGGAGGCAGTCAAGCTGCTCAGAAATCAGCTTGTTGTGGTTCCTGAGAAGAAAGCTGGAAAAGTGGCATTGATTGATGGTGGATACTTGTAATATTTTTTTCTGGGTGGGTATTTTCATTCTTTTCAGCTTGTTTAGTGTGAAAGGTAGATGTTTCAGTTCATAATTAAACTGTTATGTTTGTCTGTAAACATAAAATTCTTACCGTTTCTGTTAGGATCATATCCTTTCTGTGTCACAAGTGCGTTATCTTAATGTTACCGTGTGTTATTGACACTGTAGCTGCCATTTTATTTGAAAGTGTTGTGGATTAAAACATTTACAACTTCTTGGATCTGACTTTGAGCCAAATCCTAAGCCACTTAAAATTAAAGCTAAACTATTGTTTAAACCTAAACATTTGTGACAGTAAGAACCTGATTTCAAACATATGATATAATATGGAGTTTAGAGTTTGAATCAATTGAGTATACAAGTAAGGTTTTGCTTTGTGTGATTATTATGTACCTTAAACAGACTCAAAATGTAGAAAAATAGATACTTTCACCGAATTGGGAATACACACTCATTATAAGTGTCCTTTGCACCCAAAGTATATTATGAGAATAACACAATAATCAACCAAAGTTATTCCACCAGAAATCCTTGAGAATGCAGAATTCATTTTCCACTAGCTAAAAAAATAGTTAACATGTCTATATGAACATTGGGCAACCATATCTTACATTTTGAGAAATGATTTCTCAAGGATACTTCACAAGTTCAGTTCTTCTTTGCCATAAATGCGCTGAAGCTCTCGAGTAGCTGCTTGAAACGATTCTATGTCGGAAAATAAAAAAGGAAATGAGCCAAATGTCCTGAAATTTGAATTTAAATTAACACCAAACCAATAATACACGAACAGAGTTGACTACCTTTCCAACTACGGAATGCCTTTTGATTAATTGGAGCGCCAAATACTGTTTGAATTGCTTCAAACAGCATACTCTCTGGGGTGCTTTTTAGCTCCTGTACTATCTGATAGATAGTCTTCCCATTCTCAAAGTAAATATGATTATTCGGATGTTTTGTTTTGCAGCCAGCATGTCGCTCAAACTCATAAGCATTGAGCACCTAACACATATTCCATACAATCGATAAAGTTCAGTAGCAAGAATCTACCCAAACAAAGTTAGGACCATCTGATCTAATGATGTTACCTTGGAATAGTTACATGGTTGGCAACCACATAGATAGCCAGAACCTTTTATAACACCACGAAGCTCCTAGTTACATGAAAAACACGCATTAGCACAGTAAACAGCAACACTTCAGAACAAAATTTGAAGGGAATAAAAACTGATCTTTACCTCCCTTGACAAGGAAACATACTTTACAGGAACACCATCAAGCATACCAGTTGATATCAAGCTCCTTACATTTGAAGGGAAGCTGTTTGGTGCTTCTTTTCTAGAAGCTTTAAGCTCCGGCTTACTCTTGGAAGCAGATTCAGGTTTCAATTTAGATACCCGAGTGGTGCTGACAACTGCATTGTAATTTAATGTATCTAACTCTTTCTGACTTGCTGTTTCTAGTGTTTGCAGAGGCTGATTATACAGTGAATCATAACTTCCAACAGTCCTGGCCACAGGAATAATATCATGTTCATCAGAGAAGCTACCGAAAGAGATAATACTGGTCTCCCCCTTATTACATGTATCACTAATAGACACAGTAATGTCATCTCCTTTGCCAAAGGCGGGACCTGTTGATCCGGCATGGGAATCATACCTAGAGTAGTTGTGACCCATTATCACAACATTATCCTCCACCTTATCATAAGGCTGCCCCATTGAAATAAAACTAGAGTTATTAGAGTAAACTTGATTGGAAGCTAAGTTACCGCTGTTTTCTCCATTAGAGTCATGTCCCTTGAGTGCGACCATGCCATTATCACAGTCTTTAACCTCGTTTACTTTGACTTTCCTAATTCCATTATAGGTTCGACATGTTTCAGGATCTTCCATAGTATGAGAGATGGACAAACCAACGTCTGCAGAGACATCTACAAATTGACCATCAATTACCTTCCTTCTCATGCTTGAAATGTCGGCTCCAACAGGCAAGATGACCCTCTCAGGGAAATTGAGAGGCCTTGTTTCAGCTCCAAATAAACGATCTATGAATTGGTTTGGAACGGATTGGAAACTTGGAGGGTTGTCCCATAGAGCAACATTCGTATTGAGCGACTTTGAAGCTGATTTGCCAACTGGTGATTGGACTGCTTGCTTCTTATTGGAGAAAAGCTCTGGTTCAGCAGCATCTACAAACCACTGATGAGACCTCTTTGCTTCGATTCTGGATGGACTATCAAATGCCTCATCTCCATCTGTCAAATGTCCAGAACCCTTTGCCATCCAAAACCCCTTGCTTTGAAAAGACTGCCAGAAACATATATTACAATACTTGCTTGATTTTACATCACACCTATATTTGAAAAAAACAAATACCTCTACTACTCATATACCCTAAACTATCACTTAATTTGTCAAACAACTTTTTCACAAACCACAAGATTTTATTGACAAAGCCGGGCACCAAATCAAAATAGTTAAGTTCCACAACATAGCCAATTACAAATCTATTATGATGAACAGCTGAACCAAATCAAAATAGTTAAGTTCCACAACACAGCCAATTACAAATCTATTATGATGAACAGCTGAACGTAGTTAACTTCAAACTGTATGTGCACTTTTTGGATTAAAAGATTTGCATGTGCATAATACATAAACATTTGAAAGCACTAAAAAAGTTAACGAACACTGTCACATTCCAGTATCAGTTTCTGACAGGAGTAAATATCTCTGACAATCCACAAAGGGAAAATCTACTTATTACCTCATGAATAAATCATTTTCTCAAACTCCAACGCTTCATCATGTATAAAGATAAAACTTTTGATGATGAGATGATGACTACAATCTAAAAATGTACAAACACACACATAAATTGATTGTTTCACTTTAGTGTAAGGATAACTAAAACCATATTCCTAGTTCCTACAAATATATTTTCAGCCAAACCCAAAATTTGATTTAAGGAAATATTCAAATGAGATGTGAAATCAACCCAAAACATGCATTTATAAAAGTGTCACGAATAACCTCCCTCTATCAAACTCTTCACATGTGGAAAACATGAAAAAATCATCAAGATGTCATAAGAATCTTCACATTGTAAGAAAAAGGTAACATCTTAGGTATTCAGGTATAATTTAATGAGAAGCTTCACAACTCTAACAATTACAGAGCTCCAGAAACTCTTTAAGGCATAACCAGACACAAAGGTACATGAAATCCAAAAACAAGAATCCCACATACCATATTTTGCTACGCTGACTTGAACTATCAACAATACTTGTTATTTCACTTCCACACCTATACACTTATGATCGTCAAATTGAAGTCAATATCTGCAAGAAAAAGCTGTGTTTTAATGTATGCACACATCTATTAACATGTTCCAACCTACCATCACCCTATTTTAAGCAAAATAAAGTTCCAAATTCTCAACAACAAAAAAACTAAAAATGTATCAGCATGTTCAACTAACAAATTAAAAATAAAAACAAAAATACCCAAATACATTTCCAGTTTAGGGATCAACAAAATCTCTGCATGCCAAAGTTGCACTTGAAGTCAGCAACAAATAGAAAAGCAATTGAATTGAATTTCAGAGATAGCTTCCTCTCTTGAGCTCAAGAAATGCGCCTGATTACAAAGCCCTAACAGAAAAATCTGCAATGTTTACCAGAGAGAATTTACACTACCGTATCGTCGACGTTGACCAGAAAATTCACCGAACTGACGATCGCCGGCGATGAAATATCGGAGCGAGTGACTTTGACGGCGAACGGCCGGCGATTATTCGGAGACGACGATGGGTTTGGGGTGAGGAGGGAGAGAGGGGACAAAATTGGTCTGCGAAACACTCGATTTTTTCTCGGGAGCGAATATAAAAATACAGTTGGACCTTAGTGCCCCGGAGTCACGGGTATATTTATCGTGGTCGCCCACGTGTCTTCACTGAAACAGATCTAGGCCGTTGATAGTACTGAATGCCTATGTTTTTGTTCTTGAAATGAAATCTTAAACAGGTACTTTAAAGAACTGTGGATTCGATACACACGAGAACAAAAACATTTTGCTGTACAATAGCTAATCAGTACCCGACACGTTGCGTATTTGAGTTTATATGTGGATTCATGCGTGTATCTCCTCTCTTCTCTGGTACACACGTAGGAAAAATTGTTGAACCTGTAGGTTTTACAAGAAGAGCTCATAGGGAAAATTTGAAGCTAAGTCTTTTTTTTCCGCAGATAAATACTTATGTATCTTGTTAGTTCACAAATAAAGTAAATTATTTTAATCACACAGTTAAAGTATCAAATTACCTAATAAATATAAAATAAAATTCATTTGACAAAGTGTTGTAAAGTAAATTGTTTAAGCCACGTTATAATAACATCGATTGTTTATGTTTTAAATTACAACATATAAGATAACAAATACCTGCATGTACTTATGTGTTCTTAGGTGATATAATTATAAATTTTTGTACTCAAACTACTCATTTTCTCTATATCAACAACACTTTTGACTCATGATTATATTTATTTTGGTTATGAACATTATCCTGGTTTTACAAGAGACTTTAAAAGGTCTAGCCCCAGCCCCTTAATTCTTCTTTAAAGCGACCCCACTTCTGTCTCAAATATGTTATTTCTTATTTAATGGTAACCCGCTCTACTCTGTTCAAAATATCAATAATTTCAACGCATAAAAATCATTAAGAGCTCAAGTTCTTAACATTTTATTCGGGTGTCACTGCTTGCATCATAGAAATAAGACCGGGGAAGCCCTACAATGACCTCACTCAGTCTTAACGATTAGATTGTCCCTTTTAACCATAATCTTGAGATCTTTAGTCAACATGGTTGGGTTTATTTTGTCTCGACTTCATAATTTCATGGGCTTAGGTCTCATTTATTTAAATGTCTTCTCAACTAAGTCTATATCTAACTAGTTGGTTACTGGCTCTGCGGTATTTTCTTTAGACCATATGTAGTCAACATTTATTAATTCTAGAGTGGGAGGTGAGACAAAACGGACATTGATTCTGAGTATATCTGGAGTCGATGATGGCGCGCGACGCATTGGTTGTCAAGCGGCGCACGACGAAAAGGCAGAACAGCTAGCTTTAAAAACTTGAAAAAACTTGGAGATAATTATGATAAAGGGGAGAAATCGAGAAACTACATCAAAAAGTAGAAATCGAAATTATAATACCTAGAGTCCACCTGCTAAAACATAATTAGTGAGTAGGCAAAAAATAGTTACACATAAATTGAACTAAGATTTGAAAAATTATAGTCTCTAATACTATGTCAACCTCTAGCTTTATTGATGATTCTTTTGTTTACAATACGATAAAAGATTTATTTTATATATAAAAAGCAAACTCTAATATTACTTGACTGTTATAACAATAATAAATAACCTTAGATACTAATAATAGGTAACCAAACACTTACATGAAATGAAAATAAATTAGGTGAATTTAGCGATTCAAAAAAATCCCAGTAGAGTAGGAAGCGGATAATAATACCAAAATCGTGGGCTATACAGAAAGGAAAGGGTGCATAAAGCACAAAATTAAAGCACAAGTCCTAAATGCAAGTTGAGGTCAATCCCACCCGGCGCCAAGGTGAAATCCAAGCACGCGGCTCTCTTGGTGACCAGCTCTTGATCAGGACTTGTCTCAGCGGGTGCGTTTCGGTGGCGCCTCATGTGCCCTCCTAGCGCCTGCCCGATTGGGAACTCGAGGCCGCAAATCGAGCACTCGTGAGTCTTGGCTTTTGCCGGCGACGGCGACTCATCTCCATCCGACGTCACCCTCGGCTTCTTGTGGCTGGTCCGGTGGCCACCCAGCGCTTGAAACGACGCGAATTGGCGGTCACAAGTCTTACACGAGAAGACACGTGGTGCAGAGGACCCATCTAATTTGCCTACGCGAGAGACTAGCATCAAGCAAGTCGCCATTTCTGCCACGTCCACTTCTCTACTTCTCTTCATGTTTATTATTGTGTCTAGAATTGGGATTTGAATGAGAATGAAATTGGTTGGAGTGCGCATATATATATATACAGATTTTACTCTGGAGTGCGCGACACACATGATGTAAATGTCATATTTGCCCCTATTTCTTGTGGGTTAAGAAAGTGGGAGTCATACTGATCATAAATATGCTCTTTTTCGTAAATAATACAAAATACAAGGGTAGGGAGGGGCCTATGTAGTGTCGCAACGTTGCGTGACCGCGTTCCAATAATGAGCTCCACACTATATAATTGAACCCACGTCATGTACTACTCTTACTGTTAGTAGTAACTGTACTTCTCTATATTATCCAAAAATCATTTTTAACCCAAAGATGAAATACCATAAATAATATGTTATATATTTATGAGTTTCAGTAGATGGAACCATTGATTATGGCATATTTATAATTATCATTTTCCAAATAATTTTCAATTGCAGGGTAAGAAAATTGAAACCATTTTCAATCTCAACCGATAAATATAGGTAAAATATTAGGTAGCAATTCCTATTTAGTTAGGATCACATGATTGGAAAATAAATGGAAACGAATGTTTTGAGTCTTTGAATGGAATAGTAGTTGATGTTTGTTTGTTTAGGGGAGATATGTCTGAAAAAAGGGATATAATAAGGGAAGGAAGCTCCAGTTGAGACTTCACTGTAACATCTACGCGGTCAGTTTTTTCTCGGTTTCACACGTACGGACCCACCTGATTCAACGATTATAACATACCTCCAACCCCAATCCATTGGTTCTTCCAGAATTGAATGAGAAGGAATTTTCCAAACTTTTGCCACTAGAAATTACGAATCAATAAATGGCTCTCTCTCTCGTATGAAATTGTAGTGTGAATTCATGGGTGACCTAAGTTTATAATTAAACTAAGACTAAAAAAGTCTTTGGAAACGAACTATCAATCTGGGTGTTGCTAAGAAAGCCCCTGGAAATTGAGGGCTGTGACCCACATTTTTATGTCATCATAGTGACTGTGATTTTATCATTTCAAAAAGGAAAAGACAAACGATGTGTGTAGATATGGATATTGACTCTCAAAAGAGTTATATATATAATTGGAAATTAAATTCACACATTGTGAAAATGGTTGGGTGGGCACAGAAAAGGAAACAAAAAAGACTGCTCAATTAATTAAACGAGTTTCTGTTTTGCAAACACAATACAAGGATCTAAAGAAAGGCACAGACTCGTGGGAGTGTAAATTATAATTCGGGTCCCATCAAGAAAGCCCATATGCGACTACTTTCTAAAAGGTTTCACTGTCTAGGATTCTCATTTCCCGACAGGGTAGATCGTGTGTTTGAATGGTTATTATAACACATGATAATTGTATCGGAAAAAATACTTGAAAATTGGCGGAGTAGAATGTGTATCTAAGATTTAGTTCTTATTCTTCAAGATATTGGCGGTCAAGACTAAGGATATAAATATAACTGGAAATTTATAAAAAGTAAAAATCATTAGTATATGATGCATTCAACAAAACGCCGTTTAACACATAAATTGGTCATTGACTCATACACTAATTGAATTTTGCATAAGGCGGTCGGTAAGAATAAAAAACGCAATCGTTTGAGAACTAAAAACGTAATCGTTTGAAAACGGCAGCATATAGTGTGTCGTCGTTATTATGCTACCTATAAGACACTGTTGGCAATTGAAGACACCGTACTTTGGTTTATGTGTGATGTCGTATAAGTTGTAACAACATCGTACATAACCATGTATGCCGATGGGATGACAACGGTGCATTGGAAAGTTTGCTATTGGGATGACGGCAGCATACATTCCTACTTTATTCATTGGTATAACGACATCGTACATAACTGTGTATGACACCGTTTAAACAGTGGCAAGTTAAATTTTCATATAAATTCTGAAATTCTATATACAATTTTAAAACCCGTATTTTTTTTACAATTGAGAATCGTTATCTGTAACCTTTGTTTTAATGAAATTATAATATTGACACACTAAACTTAAATAAAATAAAATTATAACTAATAAATATGAATAATTGAAATTAGAGAAAGGCTCGGCATTGGAGGCATAGAGACATTGATCGGATCGAGCTTGTGTGTGCATCATTTTCTGATTTCTTCGTTCCTTCTTCATCTCCCACTTAAACTTTCTTGTGGCATTCCTCTTTCGTGCCAACTCTAATTCTAGTGCTCGATTTCTCTCAATTATTTCTTGAGTTCTCTTCTCCATGGCTCGTTTGCTATCCTCAATTACCGGCATTCATGTTTTAAACTTCTTTGACGAGGTGTTATGCTGATTTTGACGATCTCTGAGAGTTCTGACCATATAGACGAGGCTTTGGTGGCCTCAGATTGTGACTTCTGAAGCGCCTAATAACGATGCACTACTGCCAACACTCGATAGCTTCGTAATGCACTTCGTTCGTGAGTTTCTCATACTTTCTTTGCACAACAAGCTGCACGAAATAGAAATACATTAAATATTAATTGAAGAACATATAAATTTGAAATTGAAATTTAGTTTTAAAATATTACCAGTTTTTTATCAGTCGAGTTATAATCCTTGTATCGCTCAAATATAGGTATCTTGCCCTCTTTCTCCTTTTTCTTGCGCAAGTCAGTAATCTTGCTAAATAACCATTTTGGACCTGAGTTGTGATTAGGCTTCAACTTCCAAATGTCTGATACGTGTTTGGAACTCATGTTACATAAAAGTGTATATAAGATAATTATTTCGTAAAACAAAATAAACAGTAAAAGTTGAAATGAACACAAACATACCAGCGGCACACAATCTGTGCATGCCACTGGTATGTTTTTTGCAGTCACATACCTAAATCATGTGCGCCACCAACACAACAAAATGGTAGATTGTGCGCCGCTAGTAATTTTTTACCACCAACTCATGTGTGCAACAAACACAACAAAATGATAGTGTGCGCCGTTGGTAGGTTTTTACTAGTCGTGTACCTAACTCATGTGCGCAACCAGCACAACAAAATGGTGTAGCGACCTTCTGCGTTGTACATAGTTGAGTCAATTTGGGTTGGAGGAATCAACTCTGCGCTGCCCATTTGTGCCTAGGAGAAAAATTCTAGGTTAACGTTTTTGATAATCCTCATGAAAAGAACACCCTATGATTGATTAAACTAAAACCATGATTTAAACAAAGAATAATTGCAAAAACATGTTACATTTTTTATTAGCTCAAAAACATGTTACATATCTTGACACAATTTTTTCTAAACTAGTTCACCTTACATTTTTTTTGTTGCAAAAACTGTAAGGTTTTTTAATTGACTAAACTTATTCTAATTAAAATAAAAGTTAGAAACTACTTTAGAAAATAAAAACAAAATGTACTTCTTTTTGTCCGGCGAGTCTACCGTTTAATTTTCATTCATCTATATTTATTGCTCCAACACGCCGGATTAGATTAATGATGCTTCTCATTGGAGTGGACTCAGCAAAGAATGAAAAGACCGTTTTCGTTTTGATTTTAATTTTTAATCAAAATGACAGGTTCGTCATTTGTAAATTTAAGTTTTCGCATAAAAGTGTTAGATACATTGACCTTCACACTCGCACTGTTACAGGATTTGTCCAATGCATTGCATTCTTTTCTCGCCGGCACACCTTTGTGCTTCCTCGGGATGCATTTGGCTCGAACCCCATCTATCGCTTTCTCTCCCAACTGCAACTGGGAGCTTCTGCAAATCAAATTAACCCAAACAAAACGAACAGAGTTGATCTCTACACCACATAAAATAACCGATACTTAAGACCAGAGCCGGCTCAATGGTTCCTGAGGCCTAAAGCAAAAGTGATTAATAGTGTATTATTTTGGGCATTAATTTTCAAAATGGGCCTAAGAATTTTAAATTTTAAGTTTTTTTTTATCATACTTGAATCTTATTTTTTTGGTGGACCTAAATCAATTGTCTCATTTACTTTATGGACGAGTCAACCTTACTTAAGACAAACAAGGGCCTATGATGTAATAATGCAATCTTATCATGTGCTTGTCCCCACATGACCCAGATATCAGAATATCTATCATCCATAAATCAACAACTGAACTGAAGCAGTGAAGTTTATAAAGGAGCAGTACACTGAAAATTGAACGATAAAGCAACTGTTTACAGTATCAATGCAGATGTACAAAATAATGCCATGGCGAGCTCTAAATATAGCTAGGTTTTGCAAGCACTGGTACGAATATATCATCATTGAATCAAAATCAAGCCAAAACTAGCTCCCAGAGAATCAACTTCCTCTGGCAGAATCCTTGTGTAGGCAAAAAAGTCCAGAAACCTTGTGTATACACTCATCAATGGCATGCCATTTCACAAAAATACAATATGCATTTCAGCATCAACAATTATACCCAATTCGGTGAAATTTCAAACAGACAAGCAAACATATAAGGTGAATTGAATTCATGCAATTAATTGTTAACAAATTATTTTGAGTGAATTGAGTAAATACAAAAATAACTTTACCTATCAGCATTGTATGAAGAAGACCTCTTCAAAGCAGGGAACGGTTCAATTTGGGTGTGAGTCTCAATCAAGCTTCCGCTAAAATACTCCTTGTTTTCCAATTTTACCCCTGACTCATTCGCTGCCCTCCCTTTCACGAATGACAACCCTTGATCTTTCACAGTCTCTGAACGAGATCGAGCCGCACGATAATAGCTGCATCAGAACCGAAGAAGCATTCATTCTGTTATTTGGAAGATTGTGAGCCGTTGGATCGTTCCCACCACCAGCGCATAGTACCAACCGTCCATCTGCTTTCATCAACGACTCAAGCGTTTCTGGGCTCGAATCCAACGGTGGGGGTGAAATCTCCTCCCTGCTCAGCTCCTCTTGGTCGGCGGCGGGTTTGTTTGTTCGGAGGTTTATAGAAGAATCGAGAAGCTCCGATCCTTTGAGAACGTACTCGTGACCGTGCGAGGGATAGATGAAATCGTTCTCTGCCAGGTCGTGCCACACAAAGCCGTTCTTGTAGCTCCTAAACAATCAAAAAAATAAATCTGATGAGAGGTGAAATTGAATGAGAGAGAGGTGAGTGATTAGATAATGCAGTAGTACCGTTTGGAAGACCATGAGTAGTGGCTGGCCATGCTCTTTCCTCTCAACAGGTTCAACTGCTTGATCACATCTGAGAAAAAAGAAATTGGAAACTGGTTTGGTAGGTAAGAAAATGTAGGGAAAAATGAGTACCTGAGAGAAAGAGGGCGTGAGGAGAGGAAAGAGGGACCTCCATAAAATGGGGCTGGTCGAGATGGCCGTTTCTGGAGAGGTAGTAGACAACAGGGACACTTGTTCTTCTCTCTGTCTCGGGGCTCCATGTCTTGGAAGAGAAAGAGACCGCCATTATTGTATGTGAGCAACACCCAATAACATATGAACTAAGACACAAGGAAAAGTGAAATGTAGGAGGAAGGAGAGGTAACAAATTGAAAAGGGTATGTAGAGCAGACAAGAGCTACACAACAAATTCCATAATTTACTGACACCTATTTCAATAAATTCCATTTTTATTTTCTGTATATTACATGACATGTCAACGTATGAATAAAACGCAGATTTCATTATTCTTGGATGATTATTTAAGTATTTCAAAATTTAATTGCTACCAAATCTGGTTATAAGAAATTAAGTAACAATCACATTTTACAGCATGTATTCAGACATAGTAGCTAAATTGGCAATGATAATTGTGTAAAGTGTTAAGCAAGTTAAAACATATATAAGGTGTCATTTTGGTACGATAAAGGTTGGAAGAAGAGTTGTCATCTCACTCTGTCCTCCCCTGTTTCTCATCCACGGTGCCAATTTTCATTCAAATAATTCTAACTCATCGTACATGTCATTTGTGCACGATCAAGTTTGCTTTTGTATAGTATTTATCACTATATAATATAGAGCAACAATCAAGTACAAACGGAGTGAAAATGTTCGAACGTCCAAACCAATATAGGATGTGTAGTGCGAAATGACAGACAGTGATTGAACTCTGTAGAATGTGTAGTGCGAAATGGTAGAATCTTGAAAATGTCCACCGTAAAACCTTGATGCCACATGTCGCGCGTTGGGACAACGCGTGTTCGAATCTTCAACGATCCAATGCCTGTAGATAGTTCGGACGTTCTACATCCGTTTGGAGCGAATTTATGGTGATTAATCACATCAATTAAATAAGAATTAGGCATTAATTTTAAACTTGTTCACCTAATGACCGCAAGTAAAGCATTAATTTCACAGGTTGAAAGAAAAAACAAGATCGAACATTGGAAGTTGGAGTTGTGTTAATGTGGTGAGTAAAGAGAGAAAATGGCAAACTCACATGTCATAAATCATGCCTTATGCTTCATTTTAATTTGAGAAATATACGTAATCTACACTTTGCTTAACCTTTAGGTTCATCAACCACTTGCCTAATTTTGAATGTATACAAATTATCTATCGACTCAAAACCGAACCATCTGTGAGCAGCTGGCTGTGGAGATCAAACAGGGAGACGGATGACTTTTGCAAGTCTAGAGTATGCAACTTTAGCTCCAAACCCATCCATCATGTAAAATCATATTGTATGATTTTATATATCCTTGTGAACTATTGGAGGAACACAATGATGATGAAAATAAGAGAGCTCAGCTTACTGTATGTTCAAGCCTTAAACGTTGCATATGTACTTGGAACAGAACTCTAGTTCAACCCAGGCGGTGGTCATGAGTACCAGATCTGGCGCATCCACTCGTTGCCAAATCTAATATTGTGTTCACTTTTAGGACACCAACACACGCCAGACATACTTACGGGTGACGTGGCCTTGGGGCTACGTACGTCTTCGATGGGCTAGCTTGTGAGGAGTGACGACCTCAAAGATTGTGATATCATATTTGGTAACACTTTACATGCATCTTCCATACAATCTCGTTCTTCACTATTTTGGTATCAAATTTTGAATTTTCATAAGGTTTCAAATTTGGGCTTGCACATGCGGCGACGGCGCGAAGCACACTCGAGCTCCAGCTCTTGCGCTCCACCTGCACCAAACATGTCATTGTGTTAGAGTTGTCACGATGAAGATACCGTCGGGCCTAGTTGGCCAAAATGAGTTGCAGGAAAATGTGCCGAAAATATTGAACAAATAGTGTCATTTATTTGAAACAGCTGGAGTTGAGGATTTGATAATTGATTGGTTCGTGGTTTACTAAAACGTTTCTTGGGTGGCTCTGTTTTGCTAGCTTTGTATTATGGTGTGTTGGAGTTTCTTGATTTCTTTTTTAGCTGAGTGGTGTCTTTCTTGGTTTGCAAGTTTTAAGCTTGCTGTAAGTCTCTAAAGCTCCTTTTTGGGGTTGCTCTTATGATAAAGTTTCATTTTGCTGATAAAAAAAATTTGAAAATTAAATGATTGTTGGAGGACATTTTTAACATGTTGCTTCAAATTTCTATTAGAATCTAGGATGTACACTACATATAACAAAATAGAAGTTGAGATGTTTGTAAAAAGAAATAAAATATTATCAAATAAAATAAAATATATTTATGTGGTGTGTATCTTATTTATAGTTAATCTTTATTTTTAAGAATACTTTCAGAAGAGCACACTTGCAATTATGCATTTCTCAATATGTCACTTAATTTTTTTTTTTAACTTCGAATGGTGCTGAAGATGTTTTTTTATGGCCTATATTAACTTTGTTCGTTTTTGTAGTTACGAGTATATTGGGTATTTTATCTTTTACATGTTCACTGACGAATGTCTATCCAGATGACTCGACATACGACGAACAGAACGATGTCTATC